>QRFJ01001825.1:176676-216370 GCA_006176705.1 Cocos nucifera | reverse complement strand
AAGCTTTTGAAAAATTTAAAGAATTCAGACATGAAGTAGAAAAACAAATTGGAAAGCCCATTAAGGTTCTTCAATCAGATCGAGGAGGTGAATACCTTAGCCAAGAATTCCTAGACTATCTCAAGGATAATGGCATAGTCTCTCAATGGACTCCATCCAGGAACACCTCAACTCAACGGGATTTCAGAATGGAGAAATCGGACTCTATTGGATATGGTCCGATCCATGATGAGCTTCACAGACCTCCCTGATTTTCTTTGGGGACATTCATTGTTAACTTCAATTTATCTACTGAATAGAGTTTCCTCTAAGACCGTTCCTACCACACCGTATGAGATATGGCATGGTAAGAAACCAAGTCTGAGTCATCTCAGAATTTGGGGTTGTCCGACTCATGTCAAAAGACAACAAGCGGACAAGTTAGAGTTTAGGTCCTTTAGAGCTCGATTCATAGGATATCCTAAAGAGTCATTAGGATACTATTTCTACATTCCAGAAGACCACAATGTGATTGTGAGTCGACATGCCATCTTTCTTGAAAAATAGTTTATTCAAGATAGCGGCATTGGAAAGCAGATTAAGCTTGATGAGAAAGTCTCACAAGTACAACGAGCTAAGGATCAATTGGAACCAAATCAGGTTGAGCCAATAAGAACACTACCTCCTCCACCTCGTAGATTGGAAAGAGTTTTTCGTCCCCCTAAAAGATACTTAGGTATTATTTCAGAGGAAGTAGAGAAAATGTTCCTCATAGGTAATGGTGCTCATGGTGATGATCCCAAAACCTACAATGAGGCGATATCAGATATCGACTTTGAGAAATGGCTAGAGGCAATGCAGTCAAAAATTGACTCAATGCACTCAAACCAAGTCTGGACCTTGGTAGATCCACCAGAAGGTATAGTACCTATTGGGTGTAAATGGATCTTCAAGAGAAAGATTGGTGCAGATGAAAATGTGGAGACATTCAAGACTAGACTAGTGGCAAAAGGTTATAGTCAACGCAAAGGCATTGACTATCAGGATACCTTTTCCCCAGTGGCTATGCTAAAATTCATCCACACATTGCTTGCCATTGCAGCCTATTTCAATTATGAAATATGGCAAATGGACGTGAAAACGGCATTCTTGAATGGATATCTTGAAGAAGATATCTATATGGAACAGTCGCTAGGTTTCACATCCAGTGATACTGATCACAAGGTTTGCAAGCTGCAAAGGTCCATATATGGACTTAAGCAAGCATCTCAGAGCTGGAACACTCATTTCAATGATGTGATCAAAATATTTGGTTTCATCAAAAATGAAGAAGAACTGTGTGTCTTCAAAAAGGTCAGTGGGAGCGCTGTTGTCTTCCTCGTATTGTACGTGGATGACATCCTCCTTATTGAGAATGATATTCCCATGATGACAATAGTCAAATTATGATTGTCCAAGGAATTCTCCATGAAAGACCTAGGTGAAGCATCCTTTATTCTAGGAATTAAGGTCTATAGGGATAGACCGAATAGGATGCTAGGACTTTCACAGAAGATGTACATAGAGGAAGTACTAAAGAGGTTTAGTATGGAAAACTCTAAGAGGGGATTAATACCCTTCAGACATGGTATTCATCTTTCCAAGAAGATGTGCCCTAGCACACCTGAGGAAATAGAATGCATGAGCAAGATCCCTTATGCTTCTGCAATAGGGAGCCTCATGTATGCCATGCTATGTACACGACCTGATATAGCCCATGCTGTGAGTGTCACAAGCAGATATCAGTCAAATCCAGATGAAGAACACTGGACTTCTATGAAATGTATCCTTAAGTACTTGAGAAGAACTAAGGATATGATGTTGGTCTTTGGTAATGGAGAACTCCAAGTCCAGGGATACACAGACTCGGATTTCATGTCCGATATAGATGATCGAAAGTCGACATCTGGGAGTCTGTTTGTGTGCAATGGTGGTGCTGTCAGCTGGAAGAGTTCCAAGCAAACTATGATAGCAGATTCCACCATGGAAGCAGAATATATCGCTGCATCAGAGGCTACGAAGGAAGCATTCTGGTACAAGAAGTTTGCTGCAGAAATTGGAGTAATGCCATCAGATGCCATTCCTCTATACTGCGACAATAATGGCGCCATAGCCCTTGCTAAGGAGCCGAAGGTCTCACCAAAAATCCAAGCACATTGAGCGATGATACCACCTCATCCGTGATTACCTCGAGAAGGATTACGTCGAGGTCAAGAGAGTTGACTCCATAGATAATGTGGCAGACCCGCTTACAAAGCCGTTGGGCCAGCAGAAGATCGAAGCCCACCTTGAGAAGATGGGACTTAGACTTGTAGCCAATTGGCTTTAGGACAAGTGGGAGATTGTTAGATATATGTGCCCTAGAAGCTAGAATTGGCTGACACTTGTAATACACTTCTAGGGGCAAAATTGTAATTTTGACTAAAATCAATAAAATGGGTTATTTTCTATCACATATGTGTATTTAGTGTCTGTGATACATCCTTTGAGTTAATGGTAATGATAATTCATATTTTCAAGAGTTGAAAATTTAAGACATGAATAATCATTATTAACTCATAAAATGCTCCCGACCATAGGATCATCATGAGGATGGTGATTGATCCGGAAGGTTGGTGTACAATCGCTTCTCTTTAGTAGATGAGTCTTGAGTCTACGGTGTGGAGACACTGAAGCGAGAGTATAGGTACTCGTTAGAGAATGAGGGCACTGAGCGTGACCACCTCGAGTAGTCATTAGGAAGTCTACCTTCTCGTCAATGACTGACTCGATGCTGTAGTGGTGTGTCTGGTTCTTTGACCTGAGATGCATCGACAGTTCACCTTGAGGGTGTTATAGTTTGACTACACCATTACTCGATCTCCTAGCCATATGGAATCTTGAGGTGTATGTTGGCTATAGCATGTTCATTGTAGGAACTGGATAGCATCAAGATGGAATCTATCTACCTCGATGGTAGAGGAGCAGCCCTATGATGATCATGAGAATCAAGTCTAGAAGTCCATGGCCATGGCAGAGTGAAATAATAGAAAGAGTTTCTATTTAGATTTTCACATCGGACTTGAATCGAATGATTACATCATATGATAGAGACTAGGGTTTGACGAGTTCACCTTAACCCTAATCTGATCGGGGCTCAAGATAGAAGAACTTAATCACATAGGTAGCTGCACCAAGAGGTTCGCATTCAGCTCTGATGGGTTGCCACCATATACTGCTAGGTGTCACTGGTGGATTTTGGGAGCAATTAGAATGATTTAGATGATCGATCATTCTAGCTGTTCGAATCAGAAGAGTTCTGATCCATCGAAAGGAGTTTCGATGATGTCGATGATAGAGATCATGACATATCCCATTACCATACATAGAACTGAACCTAACTAGGTCACACAAACAAAGGTTTGAATCTGGTGATCATCAATTGAACTGATCCAGTTCAATTGATCTGAATGAGATTCAATTAGGTTCAAGAAAATCATGCTAGCACTCGATTGAACCTAACGTTCTTCTTTTACTATCATAAATAGTTGTCCTAACTGAGCCAAAAGAGTTTGTGCTCATTTAGAGGCCTTCACTTTGTCTGACTGGAGCTTGTCCAAGTCAGAAAAGGTTGTCTTATTTTGTAAGATAATACTTGCCATTTTTGGTCACCTGCCATTTCTCATCCTTTGACTTTGGTCAAAAGTTGACGTTTGACTGGTCAAATGTTGACCATTGACACTTTGACTTTTGTCCACATGTCATGCACCTATTGGAGGGGTGGTAGGGGCTTGTCCCCCTACCAGAACCTGGCAAGGAGGAGGGCGCACGCCACCCTTGGCGTGTGCCCAGGCTGGAGGCGCCGAGGAGTCCCTGTTGGACAGGGACTCCATCTCCTTTTTGGATTCCAATTAGAGTTCGACTAAGAACCAACTTTGACTGGTCTTAGGCACCCTCTAAGGAGGAATCCAGGGAACTCTATTCCCACCAATAAGATTTAGATCTGATTTCACAAAGAGTTATGATTGGTTGGGAAGAAGAGGAGTTGGATCAGGCTTAGTCTATAAATAAGACCCTGCGCCCAACTCAAAGAGCATAACAATTCTCCACACCCGAAGGCTACTTCTCCTATCCTCCTCCATGCCAAACACACCTTCTCCTTCTCCTCTCCACATCCAAAAGGAGTTTTGGACCTTGGTTGGTGCGATTCAGACGAGAGAAAGGCGACTGAAAGCTAGAAGGCTGCGCTGCTGCGAAGGACGACTGTTGATCTTCGGAAGGTGTTTTGAAGATCCTCCAGATCAGATCCAGATTTGAGTTTTGGAGATCTGATAGAGAAGAAGAGGATCTCCAGATCTAGCCCAAGTGGATACTAGTAGAGGTTAGGCACTTGCATGGCTAGATCCAGAACCTTCCGCTGCTTACAGGATCATCAACGAGTAATAGGATTACCCACTTCAAGGTAAATTAAATTTGATTTAATTTATCTAATTTTATTTTAATTATTAAAATAACAAAAATTAGATCTAAAATATCCTAGATCTGTTCTAGATGAAAAAAAAAAAAATTAAAATATATCTCTTGATTTGATTAGATCTGAACGAACCTGTTCTGGGAAATCTAGATTTCCGTTCACCTAGCTCTGATACTAGTTGAAGAAGAAATCCTAATTTCCTGGGTCAGGTTCGTTCAAATCTGATTGGATCAAAAAGAATATTTTAAAAAAAATTTTTTAGATCCAAATTAGATCTGATATTTTCTAGATCTAATTTTATAATTTGATAAATAAGAAAATTAAATTAAATTAAATCTAAATTAGTTCTACCTTGATATGGGTAATTCGATTTTTTGTTGATGATCTTGCTAATTGCCCGAGGTTTTGGATCTAGCCATGCAAGCACCTGGCCTCTACCGATATCCACTTAAGCTAGATCTAGAGATCTTCTCCTTCTTTATGACGTCTCCAAAAATTAGATCTGGATCTGATTTGAAGGATCTTCAAAATTCCTTCTGAGGATCAATAGTTATCTCTACAGTAGTGTTGCCTTCTTCCTTTCTTGTCAGCCTTTTCTTGCCTGGATCGCACCAAATTGAAGGCCCAACCTCCTTGGGTGCGGAGAGGAGAGAGATGATTAGAAGATGGCATGGAGGAGGGAGAGAGGCATCCTTGGGGCATGGGCTAGGAGGAACTCATAAATAGTTGGGTGCAGATAGGGTTTATTTATAGACCCTACTGCACCATGCAGTGCTGCATCATCCCGGTCAATCGCATTGCTTCATACAATCATATCTAAATTTGATTGGTGGGATGATATCACCTAATCCAATCAGATGAGAGCCCCATAGATTCATCCTTAGATGGTGCCTAAGACTGGTCAAAGTCTATAGGTAAGGGTTACCTAGTTTGAATCCAAGAAGCAACCTGGAGTCCCATACGTATGGGACTCCAATGTTTATCCACATGGGGCGCACGCCATCCTAGGCATGCACCCTCCATCTACCTACCAAATGGTAGGTGGACTTGGTCATCAAGTCTCTCCTATGGGTGCATGACACATGGGTAGATGTCCAAGGGTCAAAGGTCAATGTTTGGTCAAAGTCAAAGGACAAGAATTAGCAGGTGACGAAAAATGGCAGCTGTTGTCTCAAATTTATCTCATAAATTATGACAACTCTTTTCTGACCTAGACAAGCTCTAGTCAGACTAGGTAAAGGTACCCGAGTGAGCATAAATACATTTGGCTCAGTCGAGACAACTTTTAATGATAGAAAAAGGAGAATGTTAGGCTCAATCGTGTGCTAACATGATTTCCTTGAACCTAATTGAATCTAATTCAAATCAATTGAACTGAGTTAGTCTAATTGATGATATCTAGATTCAAACCCTTATTTGTGTGACCCAGTTAGATTCAGTTCTATATGATAATGGGATATGTCATGATCTCCATCATTAACATCATCGAAACTCCTTTCGATGGATCAAAACTCTTCTGATTCAGACAACTGGAATGATCGATCATCAAAATCATTCTAATTGCTCCCAAAATCTCCAGTGACACCTAGTAGTATATGGTGGCAATCCATCAAAACTAAAAATGAACCTCTCGGTGCAGCTACTTGTGTGATTAATTTCTTCTATCTTGAGCTCCGATCATATTAGGGTTAATATGAACTCATCAAATCCTAATTTCTATCATATGATTTAATCATTCGATTCAACTCCGATGTGAAAATCTTAATAAAAATTCTTTTTATTATTTCACCCTCTGCCATGTCCATGGGCTTATGGACTTGATTCTCATGATCATCATAGGACTGCTCCTCATCCACCGAGGTAGATAGATTCCATCTTGGTGCAATCCAATTCCTACAATGAACATGCTATAGCCAACATACACCTCAGGATTCCAAATGGCTAGGAGACTAAGTCATGGTGTAGTCAAACTATAACATCCTCAAGGTGAACTGTCGATGCACCTCAGATCAATGAACCAGACACCCCACTACAGCTTCGAGTCAATCATCGATGAGAAAGTAGACTTCCTTATGACTACTCGAGGTGGTCACGCTCGATGCCCTCGTTCTCTAATGAGTACCTGTACTCTCACTTCGATGTCTCTACATAATAGACTCAAGACTCATCTACTATAAAGAAGCGATTATACACTAATCTTTTGGATCAATCACCATCCTTATGATTATCCTATGGTCAGGAGCATTTTATGAGTTAATAATGAAAATTCTTATCTTAAATTTTCAACTCTTGAAAATAAGAATTATCATTATTAATAATGAAAATTTTTGTCACAGACACTTAATACATATATGTGATAGAAAATAATTCATTTTATTATTTATAGTTAAAATTATAATTTTGCCCTTAGAAGTGTATTAGAAGTGTTAGCCAATTCTGGCTTTTAGGGCACACATATCTAACAAAATCTAGCAAACCTATAATTATCGAGAAGTCGAGTGAAGCTAGGCCATGCTCTAGAATCCCACCTGAGCATAGATAAGTTTGAAGCCCTACACAAGCTCGCCGATAGAGAAGCTTCGATTGGAGGGTTAGGAAGAACTCCTCTCCCCAATGATTTCGTAATTGTGCTCTTTTGAATGCTCCTAAGACCCAAGTTTTAATAAAAATAAAGGAGCAGCTACTGAGACCGAAAAGAATGAAGACTCACCCAGCCAAGCATAAGCCGAATAAGTCTTGCCTCTACCATCATGACCATAGTCACGATACTGAAGAATGTATCCAGCTCTAAGATGAGATCGAGGAGCTAATCAGGAAAGGTCGGCTGGATCACTTTTTGAGGTGTTGATCGAAAAGGAGGGACGATCGGCTAAGAGCCCTCCCACGACTTGAACCATCTTGGAGGGATGAGCAATAAGGAGATTGACCTCCGTTTGGAATCATCAACACCATTGCTAGATGACATCAGTAGGGGGAGACCAGTGGATTAGTAGAGCTAGCAAAGAGGCAAAGGACTAAAGAACCCATTGCTTTCACTGAAGAAGATGCACAGGAGTTCAATTTTCACACAATGATGCAATTGAAGTTACTTTAAATATTGCTGACTATGATGTACGTGGCATTTTAATTGGTAATCGAAGCTCAGCTAATATTTTATTTTATGATGTATTCTCTAAAATGTCTATACTTGACAGTCATATGAGCCCAATAAGCTCCCCATTAGTAGGATTCACTAACGATGCAGTGCTAATTGAAGGAATAATTACCTTATCGATTGTGTCAAGTCAGTATCCAAAGCAATCGAGGGTCTAAGTAGATTTCTTGGTAGTAAAGACTCCTTCTGCTTACAATGTGATTCTTGACCTACCTGGTTTAAACATACTTGGGGCTGTGGTTTGAACCTATTACTTGAAGATGAAATTCTCAACAAACCATGGGGTTGGAGAAGTTAGAGGAGATTAGGCTTTGGCATGACATTATTACACCATTGCCTTTTTAGGAGGAAAGCAAGTAGACCCCTATCCAGTGGATGAACTTGATACCCATGATGACCTAACTGAAGAATGGGGGGAACCAATCGACGACCTTGTTGCAGTCTCTTTGAATGATTGAAATGAAGATCATACCATTTAAATTGACTCTAAACTAGAAGAAGAAGTCAGGAAGTAGCTTGTCGTCTTCTTGCTAAAGAATGCCAATGTCTTTGCTTGGGTACCTATGGATATGCCTAAGATTAATGCAGAAGTGATGGAACACCATCCAGCTATGGATCTTAAGCGTCGGCCAATAAAGCAAAAGAAACATAGCTTTGCACCAGAGCGGCAGAAGGCCATCATAGATGAGGTTGACAAGCTTCTTAAAGCTAATTTCATCCAAAAGGTATCCTATCCAGACTGGATTGCACATGTCATTCTCATCAAGAAAGCAAATGGCAAGTGGAGGATGTGCATAGACTTCATAAATTTGAATAAAGCCTATCCAAAGGACAGCAATCCTTTATCCAAGATAGACCATCTAGTGGATGCATCCTCAAGCCATGAGCTCCTCACTTTCATGGATGCCTTCTTCGATTATAACCAAATTTGGATGGCATCAGAAGATGAGGAGAAAACTACTTTTACTACTCATCATGGTCTTTATTGTGATAAGGTTATGCCCTTTGGACTCAAGAATGCAGGTGCTACCTATCAGCGCCTGATGAACAAGATCTTCAAAGAGTAGAACGACCATAATATGCAAGTCTATATAGATGACATATTAGTCAAAAGCCAATCTTCAACAAATCATATCACTAATCTAGAGGAGACCTTCAACATACTTTAGAAGTACAAGATGAAGCTGAATCCAACCAAATATGCCTTTAGAGTAATCTTGAGAAAGCTTTTGAAATTTATGATGTCAAGGCATGGCATCGAGGCAAATCCTGAGAAGATTAGAGCTATTCAAGAAATGACTGCACCAAAAATAATAGAGGAGGTCCAATGCCTGATAGGAAAGGTTGTAGCTCAAAATTGATTCGTCTCAAGGTCGACTGAATATTGCATGCCCTTCTTTCAAGTGCTTAAGCAGCCTAAGAACTTTTATTGGATTTCTAAATGTCAGCAAGCCTTCGAAGAGTTGAAGAACTACCTTAGCTCATCTCCTCTCCTTGCCAAACTCAAAGCTGGTGAAGAGTTGTTCCTATATCGAGCAGTATCTCCTGCGGCAATTGGAGCCATTCTAATCAGGAAAAAGGTGAAAATTCAGAAGCCAATCTACTATATAAGCTGAGTTTTAAGGGATGCAGAAATAAGGTATACAAAATTAGAAAAGCTAACTTTTGCTTTGTTGATTACAGTTAGGAAGCTCTGACCTTGCTTCTAGGGACATACAGTCACACTTCTCATTGATCAACCAATCAAGATTGTCCTTCATTGGCCCGATACCTCTGGAAGAATAGCTAAATGGGAAATTAAGCTCACTGAGTTTGATATCAATTTTCAACCTCGGCCATCCATTAAAGCTTGAATATTGGCCGACTTTATAGTAGAATGGACCACCCTGGATCTAGCTAAACCTGAGCATCAAGAAGTTTGTGCTCTCAATTTGCAGCGATACTCTCCTGAGGAAAGAATAGATCTCCCTAAAGACTTCTAGGCTCTATATGTTAATGGCTCATCCAATGCCTTAAGAGTGGGCACGGGATTGATTCTAGTCAATCCAAAAGGAATTATTGTTGAATATGTGCTACGCTCTGAGTTTCTAGTAATAAATACTGGGGTAGAATACAAAGCTCTAATTACAGGATTAAGAATAGCTAAAGAATTAGAAGTGAACCATGCGAAAGTCTATAGTGATTCTCAATTGGTAGTAGGACAAGTCAATAGAAGTCATGAAGCTTGGGAGGAAAGCATGAAGTGGTACTTGGAAAAAGTAAGAAATCTGATTTTGGTCTTTAATAGCTTTGACATTTAGTAGATTGCGAAAACAAAAAATACTAGGGCCGACCACCTCTTCAAATTAGCTATTTTGGCTATAAGTGAATTAGCAAAAGAGGTCTTCTTCGAAGTTCTGCAACACCTAAGCTCAAAAGAATCCCAAATTGTAATGTAGGTTGACCCTAAGCCCAGCTGGATCGATCCACTTAAATTATACCTTAAAGATGGCATGCTCCCCTAAGATCCTAAAGAAGCTCGGAAGTTGAGAAATCAAGCTTCTTGTTATGTTCTTTATGAAAATAAATTGTACAAGAGGTCATATTCTTTACCACTCCTTAAATGTCTCCAACCTTCTGAAGTCGATTATGCTCTGAGAAAAATTTATGAAGAAATTTGTGGAAACCACCTAGGGACTAGATCTCTTTCTTACAAACTACTCCATCAAGGGTATTACTGGCCGACTATGTAGCAAGATGCCACTAATTATGTAAAGAGATGGGATCGATGTTAGAGAAATGCCCATATTGAAAGACAGCCAGCTTTTCAACTCACACCCCTGAGCACTCCTTAGCCATTTGCATAGTAGGGGATGGACATACTTGAGCCCTTTTTCATGGCATCTGGATAGTGAAAATTTCTTCTAGTGATAGTAGATTACTTCATTAAGTGGGTTGAGACTGAATCCTTAGCTAAAATTGTTGAAGCTAAAGTATAAGACTTCATCTAGAAGTCGATAGTCTATAGGTTCAGCCTATCTCAGACTCTCATTATTGATAATGGACACCAGTTCATAGGGGCAAGATTTGTCGAGTTCTATGAAGACTTGAACATCTTCCATCATTTTACATTGATAGCTCACCCACAGACCAATGGGGAAGCTGAGGTAACTAACAGGACTCTGTTGAAGGCTTGAAAGGGTAAAAGAAAATGGATGGATGAACTCTATCATGTACTCTAGGCTTATAGAACCATCCAAAGGCTACCAACTAGAGAAACCCCCTTTGCATTGGTCTTCGGAATAGAGGCGGTAATCCCAATCAAACTCGGACTTTCTTTGGTATGAGTCGAAGCCTTTAACGAACAAAATAACTTGCAGGACCTCAGAGCAAACTTGATCAATTGGAAGAAAAGCAAGAGAACGCTCAAATCAGGATGGTAGTTTATAAGCAAAGGATATCATGCTACTACAACTCTAAAGTTAGAACTAAAGTCTTCAAAGTTGGAGATCTAGTGCTGCGAAGGGCTGACAACTCCCAGCCTCAAAAACAAGGGAAGCTTGCTCCAAACTAGGAAGGACCTTTTGAAATTATGAAAATTGTTCGACCAAGAACTTACTATTTGAAGAAATGTGGAGGGGCTACACTCCCACGACGTTAAAACTCAAAAAACTTGAGAATATACTATCAATAGTCTCATTTCAATAAAATTTTCTTATTTTAACATGCTTGTCCTTGGTGCAAAACTATGCAATAATGAAAAATTATTTGGCTAAACTTTATTCTCAAATAAAAAGGAAGGCCTCCAATTATTTAAGATAGGAGGTTAACTTTGTCGCAGTAAGGGTGAAGGCCTTCGATTATTCAAGATAGGAGGTTAACCTCATTGTAGCGAGGGTGAAGAGGTTAATCTTGTCATAGCAAGGGTGAAGACCTCTGGTTATTCAAGACAGAAGATGGACCTCATCCAAATTTGGGTGATAGCTAGCAACGTCAGGAACAGGAGTAGGACCTCATCCTGACATGGATGAATACTTTCATGCAGGACTAAAGGCCTTAGTCACTCAAAGGAGTGGTTGATCGGAAGTATAAAGACTTCCAATTCCTAGATAAAGAAATACATTCACTCCTAAACAAATTCGAAAACTGTTGTTCATAAACAAGGGGACAGATATACTAAGACATGGGATGGAAGTTTTTATTCAAGATGATGTCGACATGATGTCGACATTAGGCATGATAAGATAATAAAAAAGACTAGCAAGCATTGAACCAAGGTGGAAGATAGAAGGATAATTGAACGTAATACCATTTCATTAGAGTAAAAGTTCTTTACATAGATCCTCAAGATCGATTATAAAAAAAAGGAGAAGATAGAAAAAAAGAAGATGAAGCCCTATTCAGATTTGAACTTCGGATTTCCATGCCCAGCCATCATGAGGGAGTGCTTCAAATCTTATACTTTATCTTTGAGCTCTCGCCTCACTGCTAAACTCTTACTTTGTAACTTTTGAGATCTTCAGAAGTCTCCCTCAGCCTCCCTTAGCATCTTCCTTAAAATGGCCGACTCAACCTCGGCATCTTTCACAACATTTTGTTGATAAACTATCTGAATCTTTAACTACTACAGCTCGATCTTCTCCTCTTCATAGAGCTCAGAAAGGTTCGCCATAATCCTCCTCAAAGGATTAATTTCTTCAGAGTCTCTACTTGAACTTTCTTGGGCCCTTCCACCAACCACTTTTGAAGTCTGGTGATCTCCTTATCAGCCATTCACGCTGTCCATTGAAGCTCGATGACTAGCTCGTAACTCTTACAAGAATCCTCAGCCTTGTGCAGTCGGTCTTGAAGCTCGAAAAAACTTCTGGACCAATCCCAACCGTACTCTTTCTGACTGGCGAACCATGCCGAGCTCCCCTCTAATAGTTGGATCTTCTCCTTAGCCGCATTAAGTTCAACTTCGAGGGAGCTGATCTTCATGGTCAATGATCAAGACTTCTCGCTGGCATGCTTTTTTATCTCTTTGAGCTCTTCCTTCAAATGATTCTTCTTATCGGTATATTTCTTAAAAACCTTCTTGCAAGTTTGGCGAAGATGGTTAATTTCAAGAACAGTTTTGTTAGGTGTGTGCCCTAGAAGCCAGATTAGCTGACACTTGTAATAAACATTCTAGGGATATTTTTATAATTTTGACTTAAAATTAATAAAAAAATATTTTTTCTATCACATTGTCTATAAAGTATTTGTGATACATCCTTTGAGTTAATAGGCATGATAATGCATATTTTTAAGAGTTGAAAATTTAAGACATGTATTTTCATAATTAACTCATAATCTGCTTCCGACCATAGGATAATCATGAGAATGGTGATCGATCCGGAAGGTTAATGTATGATTGCTTCCTTAGGTTAGATGGATCTTGACTCTATAGTGTAGAGACATCAGAGCAAAAGTATAGATACTGATTAAGAATGAGGGTACTAAGCGTGACCACCTTGAGCAGTCGTAAGAGAGTCTACCTTCTCATCAATGAGTAGCTCGATGCTGTAGTTATGTTTCTAGTTCTTTGATCTAAGGTGCATCGAAAGTTCATCTTGAGTGTGTTATAGTTTGACTACACCATAACTCGATCTCCTAGCCATTTAGAATCCTGAGGCATATGTTGGTTATAGCATGTTCATTATAGGAACTGGATCACATCAGGATGGGATCTATCAACCTCAGTAGAGGAGGAATAGTCCTATGATGATCATGAAATCGAGTCCATAAGCCCATGGCCATGGTAGTGTGAAAGAATAGAAAAGAGTTTTTTGTTAGGATTTTACAATGAACTCAAATCGAATGATCCATTTATATGATGGGTGTTGGGTTTGTTGAGTTCACCTTAACCCTAATCCTATCGGAGCTCATGATAGAAGAACCCAATTACATAGGTAACTACACCAAGAGATTCATATTTGGTTTTAATGGGTTACCACCACATACTGCTAGGTATCACTAGTAAATTTTGGAATTAATTAGAATTATCTTGATGATCGACAATTCTAATTGGATGAATCAAAAAAGTTTTGGTCTATCAAAAGATGTTTTGATGATATCGATGATAGAGATCATGACATGTTCCATTATGATACAGAATTAAACCTAACTGGATCACACAAATAAGAGTTTAGGTTTGGATGTCATCAATTGGGCTAATCCAATTCGATTGATTTAGATTAGATCCAATTAGGTTCAAGAAAATCATGCTAGGACTTGATTGAGCCTAACATTCTTCTTCTGTCATCTTTTTGGCTCATCTTGATTGAGCCAAATTAGATTTGGCTAATCCAGGAGCCCTATATGGGTTTGTCCTAATCTAACAGGAGTTTTCTTGGTCCAATCAGGGCTTGTCCTAAAATCATGAGATAAAATTTGGACAAGACTCATCCAAAAATTTTGTGTGGATTTATCTTCTGACTGGACCTTATCCTAGCATGATCAAGGCTTGTCCTAAATCCCATAAGATGGGAACAGGACAAGGGTTGTCTTAACTAGATTAGGATTTGTCCTAAAACCATGTGTTGAAATTTGGACAAGGATCATTTGACCCAGTCTTTGCAAGAAAGAAGGGGGGAGGCATGCACCCTCTAGAATTTATATAGGGGCACACGCCCCTAGCTGGTTTCTCATGGAAAAATGAGGGTGCATGCCCCCATATGGCATGCGCGCTTAGAGGATATGAGTGGAAGAGTTTGTTTTTGAACAAACTCTTGGGAGATAATTTTGTGTGCCAAAACTCCTTCCTTATCCCATTTCCATGGCATTTATTCTGATATTTTGTGAAACAAAATTTAGATTAAAATTGGCATGGGGTGTGGAGATCTAGGGAGAGTCCTTCTGCATGTTGGCTTTGACCTGTTCAAAGTCATGTGCGAAGAACTCTTGAGTTGGTCTATAAATAGGGCCCTACGCTAAGTGTTTGTGCATTATAGTTTCTCTACGGCAAAGCCCTATCTCTCCCTCTACCTCCATGCCTTCTCTTCCAGATCTCGTTCCTCTTCTCCATGCCAAGGGAGTTGGGCATTTCAATGATCAAAGGTTGAGAGCAGCTAGCGCAAAGACAAGGCTAGAAGATCCTTATCAAGAGATGAACGTGTAGCCTTCGAAGATCATCTTGAAGGCTCTATAGATCCAGATCAGATCTAATTTTTTTTTTTATCAGATCTAGAAAGCGAGCACATCTAGAACCATCATGAGTGGACTTTGGTAGAGGTCGGGCATGTGCATGGCTTGATCTGGAACCTCAAGAGCAATCAGATAATCAGCACAATAAAGTGTTTACCCAATCTCAGGTAACAATAGTTGTTAAAGAATCAGTTTTGATTTAATCTTTTTTTTAATATTATATCATAAGAGTCAAATCTAAGAACTCTTAGATTTGATTGGATTTTGCAAAAAAATTTTAAAATTTTGCTACAAATCTGATCAGATCAGATCAATCCTATGGCAAAAAAGCTAATTTTCCATCAACTGATACTAGAGCTGCACTTGTAGTTCTTCAGATCAAGTTTTAATCTGATTTTTAATTTTCTAATGATTTGATATATATGATTTTAGATGTCACATAAGATGTGATAAAATCAAAAATTAGTAGATTAAAATTATAATTTGTATATATAATATATGAGATGCATGTCTAGACTAGGTTTGTAGAATTGATCTATGAAAAATCTAGAATAATTTTCTCTTGATATGATCAATTAGATTTTTATATTCAGATGTTATATTATATATAATCAAATTTGAAACATGCATGATTAATTTTAGTTATGATACATGAGATGTATACAAAGCATGCATAGTTAGACCTTTAATTATATATGCAATGTATATTATAGATCTAACAGTTTTGTAGTGTAGATTGATATATCTGATTAAGGCTTTTCCTTGGCTGTCTGGTCGTTAGAGTAAGAAGAATTTAAATGCCCTCTTTTCTCATTCAATGGAGTGCTCTTATGACATGTAGGGGTGTTGCGCATCTATCCTTAATCAGAAATCAGAATTTAATTTTCTGCAAAACCCTAGATCCTGAAATTCTAGAATTTTTTTAATGCATATTTTGTTTATGAACCCTAAACTTAATTAAGAATTAAGTTTATGAAATCAATTTGATCTAAAAATTATGAATTTTTAGATCTAAGATATTTTCATAAAACATGGGTTCGAGTATGGGTAGCTCAATTAGGTCTAGTGGTTGAATCAAGAGTTGGTTAGATGGGATCAAAAGTGCTTAGATTTGACTAGCCTAATAGGTTTAAGTTTGGATCAAGGTCGACTCAGAGTCACATGTGGTCGATCAAGTTATGACCTAATTTAGCTCCGCCATTCAAGCTTGGATTGTAGGCTAACCCAATCGATTCTTTTTCAATAATTGGTGTCTAAGGTAAGTTTGGCAGATATGACTGATTGATTTTTAATTGGGAGCTACTTGATCTGAATGCATTGATATCGAGTTAATGGCATATCCTTTCCATCGGTCTCACTTACCTGGCCATTTGGATTGACCCAATTCTAATTTGAGGTGGCTAACAATTCGAGCTAATTCATGCCACTAAGTTATTTATAATTATTATGATTAAGTCAAGTCAAGTCTAAGAAACCTAAATCAAATCCTCTAAAAAAATATTAAGTCTTAGATCTTCTATGATTATAGATGTGTGGGCCCTTCTCGGGGTTAATTATTCTCAATGGTTATAGTAGTTCAGCTACACCGAAAAGATGTAATCATATCTATTAGGCATTGGATGCTATGGATTGGAGGATAGGTTGGGCTCAATATTTTGGATATAGTGAGGGACCTAATTAGGAATCCAATTCTTGCAATCGGTAGATCTGACTTAAATAAGGATAGGAGTAACATTCCAGACACGGTAAGCTTCATGAATTAGAGACCATGTTTGGGTACATCATGCTTAAAAAATTATTGGATAAGAGTTGTTCACTTATTGGCTGACCCATCATAAAGAACTATTAGGTGAGATGGTAAGCCAGTTGGTGGGACCGCACCATTCACTAAAAATCTATGATCGTGGAGATTTTTACAACTCTACGAAGAGAGTATAGGAATCCAAAAAATAGTGGAAGCATAATTTATTTAAAAATAAAATCTCTAAATAAATTGATCAAGTTTAATTACAAAGTCTAACTAGAAACTTTGACTCTCTATAGAAAAATATCTACATCAAAGAAGAAGGCAAGAAGAAAATCCAAGGGCAAATCGAAGTCTCGAAATCAGAGGAAGATATTAAAATGTTATAAATGTCATCAACCTGGATACCTAAGGAGAGATTGTCCTCTTTTGAGATCAGAAAAAGGGAAGGCCAGTGAGGTAGATGATACAGCTGCTGTGAGCAGTGGAGAAGATCTGTTAGTTGTATCAGATGGATCCATAGAGTATGATACTATATGGATATTTGATTTAGCATGCTCGCACCACTATACTTCTCATCGAGAGTGGTTTGGTAACTACTAGAAGGTCGATGGTAGAAGTGTCAGCCTTAGAGATGATCATCCATGCAAAGTAGCTAAAGTTGGCTCTATCAGGGTGAGGATGTATGATGGGATTATTCGTACATTATCAAATATCAGGCATGTACCGAAGTTGAAAAAGAATTTGATTTCTTTGGATTACCTGAAGGAGCAGGATTATGCTTTTAGTAGCCAGGCTAGGAGTGGATGTTTAAAAATTTTTAAGAAAGCTTTGATGGTGATGAGAGGTAGAAGACTAAGCATCAATCTTTACAAAATGGAAGGCTCAGTGGTGAATGATAGTACAAAGGTGCTAGCAGTGGCATAGGAGTAGATTTTATATCGATTGTAGCACTATCGGATGAATCATATGAGTGATCGTGGGCTCACTAAACTTAGCAGAAGGCATATGAACCCAGTTCTGAACAAGGAGGGCACAGATTTATGTGAGCTGTGTATCTTTAGCAAATAGCATAGGATAAAATTTGTGAGAAGTATCAAGTGGAGTGAAAGAGTGTTGGATTTAGTGCACTCGGATATATGGGGACCAGCTCAGCTATAGGTGGGGCAAAGTATTTTGTCACTTTCATTGATGATTTCTCAAGAAATGTATGGGTTTATCTGATTAGAGAAAAATCAGAGGTGTTTGCCTAGTTCAGAGCCTGGAGAGCTGAAGTAGAGAAGTAGTCAGGGAGACAGGTGAAGTGTCTGAGGTCGGACAATGGAGGAGAGTATACTAGCTTGGAGTTTAGTAGGTACTGTGAGAAAAATGGCATCAAACGCTATTACATGGTAAAGCTGACTCTCCAGCAGAATGGTATCGTGGAGAGAATGAACCGGACATGGACCAAGAAGGCATGGAGTTTGAGGCTGCAAACATCACTTCCAAAATCCTTTTGGGGTGATGCCTTAACTTTTTCTTATTTTCTTGTGAATAGGTCCCCACATTATAAGCTAAACGGATGTATTCCAGAGAAGGTCTGGAGTGGAAAGAAGGGGGAGCTTGGCTACCTAAAGGTCTTTGGTTGCCCGGCCTATGCACATGTTGAGGCAACCAAGAGGAGCAAATTGGACCCAAAATATGAAAGGATGACATTAGTAGGGTATCCACAAGAAGTCAAGGGATACTTGCTGTGGGACCCTCAAGCACAGAAGTTAGTGATCAGGAGGACGTTATCTTTGATGAGAAGAGCATCTTGAGGAGGCCTGGGATAGATGAAACTGAGGAGATATGTAAGCCCACCAACTGGCATTCCTCGCTTTGATACCAATTATTGTTCCTAAGACTTCTCGGAGCTATAACCATAGATCTGATCTCTTGCATGAACCTGATTGTTAATCTAGCAAACTGAAGAAGATCTAAGAAAGATGAGAGAAGTTAGTGTTAGATATATGTACCCTAGAAGCCAGAATTGGCTGACACTTGTAATACACTTCTAGGGGCAAAATTTTAATTTTGACTATAATCAGTAAAATGGATTATTTTCTATGACATATGTGTATTTAGTGTCTGTGATACATCCTTTGAGTTAATTATAATGATAATTCATATTTTCAAGAGTTAAAAATTTAAGACATGAATAATCATTATTAACTCATAAAATGCTCCCGATCATAGCATCATCATGAGGATGGTGATTGATCCGAAAGGTTATGTACAATCACTTCTCTTTAGTAGATGAGTCTTGAGTCTATAGTGTGAAGATACTGGAGCAAGATTATAGGTACTTGTTAGAGAATAAGGGCACTGAGCGTGACCACCTCGAGCAGTCATTAGGAAGTCTACCTTCTCGTCAATGACTGACTCGATGCTATAGTGGTGTGTCTGATTCTTTGATCTAAGGTGCATCGGCAGTTCACCTTGAGGGTGTTATAGTTTGACTACACTATAACTCGATCTTCTAGCCATTCGAAACCTTGAGGTGTATGTTGTCTATGGCATGTTCATTGTAGGAACTAGATTGCATCAAGATGGAATCCATCTACCTCGGTGGTAGAGGAGCAACCCTATGATGATCATGAGAATCAAGTCCAGAAGCCCATGGCCAAGGTAGAGTGAAATAATAGAAAGAGTTTCTATTTAGGTTTTCACATTGGACATGAATCGAATGATTACATCATATGATAGAAATTAGGGTTTGACGAGTTCACCTTAACCCTAGTCTGATCGGAGCTCAAGATAGAAGAACTTAATCACATAGATAGCTGCACCAAGAGGTTCGCATTTAGCTCTGATGGGTTGCCACCATATACTGCTAGGTATCACTGGTGGATTTTGGGAGCAATTAGAATGATTTAGATGATCGATCATTCTAGCTGTTCGAATCAGAAGAATTCTGATCCATCAAAAGGAGTTTCGATGATGTCGATGATAGAGATCATAACATATCCTATTAACATACAGAACTAAACCTAACTGGGTCACACAAACAATAGTTTGAATCTAGTGATCATCAATTGAACTGATCTAGTTCAAATTGATCTGAATGAGATTCAATTAGGTTCAAGAAAATCATGCTAGCACTCGATTAAACCAATGTTCTTCTTTTACTATCATAAATAGATGTCCAGACTGAGCCAAAGGAGTTTGTGCTCGATCAGAGGCCTTCACTTGCTCTGACTGGAGGTTGTCCAGGTCAGAAAAGGGTTCTCTTATTTTGTAAGATAATACCTGCCATTTTTGGTCACCTGCCATTTCTCGTCCTTTGACTTTGGTCAAAAGTTGACCTTTGACTGGTCAAATGGTGACCATTAACATGTTGACTTCTGTCCACATGTCACATACCTATTGGAGAGCTGGTGGGGGCTTGTCCCTCTACCAGAAACTGGCAAGGAGGAGGGCGCACGCCACCCTTGCCCAAGCTTGAGGCGCCCAGGAGTTCCTGTTGGACAGGGACTCCATCTCCTTATTGGATTCTGGTTAGACTCCTCCTAAGAACCAACTTTGACTGATCTTAGGCACCATCTAAGGATTAATCCAAGGGACTCTATTCCCAACAATCAGATTTAGATCTGATTTCACAAAGGGTTGTGATTGGTTGGGATGAAGAGGAGTTGGATCACGCATAGTCTATAAATAAGACCCTGCGCCCAACTCAGAGAAGAACAATTCTCTATGCCCCATGGCTGCCTCTCTCTTCCTCCTCCACACCAAGTTCATCTTCTTCCTGTCCTCTCCATGCCCAAAGAAGTTTGGGATCTCAGTTGGTGCAATCTAGGCGAGAGAAAGGCGACAGAAAGCTAGAAGGCTGCACTGCTGCATAGGACAACTGCTGATCTTCAAAAGCTATTTTGAAGATCCTAAAAATTAGATTCAGATCTAATTTTTGGAGACATGATAGAGAAGAAGAGGATCTTTAGATCCAATCCAAGTGAATACCGGTAGAGGCCAGGCACTTGCATGGCTAGATCCAGAATCTTCCACTACTTACAGGATCATCAACGGGTAATAGGATTACCCTACATCAAGGTAAATTAAATTAAATTTAATTTATCTATATTTTATTTTAATTATTAGAATAATAAAAATTAGATCTAAAACATCTCAGATCTGATTTAGATTAAAGAGAAAAGTTTTTGAAATATATCTCTTGATCCGATCAGATCTGAACGAAGCTGGTCTGGGAAATCAGGATTTCCCTTCAACTGGTATCAAAGCTAAGATTCTAAAGTATTTAGATCTAATTTTAAAATTATTTTAATTAAAAAATAAGTGATTTCAAATGTCACATGAGATGTGATCAGATCTAAAATCAGAAAAATTAAAATTAAATGATTTGGATCTAAGATTAGAAAATATGCATGACTAGTTCTAAAATAAGAATAGTTCTATAGAACAGTCTTGCATGTTTACAATTTAATTTGATTAAATCATATTTTAGATCTATTTATTTATTATTTTTTGATATTATAATTATTATAATAACATCTAAAAAATAGTAAATAAAAATTATTTAATTTTAACATCATATGGGATATGATTGATGCATGTCTGGACTAGTTATAGAATAGTTCTACATAGTTATCTAGATTAGAGTTTATTTTGATAAGATTAATTTAAATCTAATTATTTATATTATTATGAGATAATTTATATTTGAAAACATGTATGATTCTATACATGAGATGTATGCAAAATATGTCATGATTAGATCTAATTTGTATATGAGATATATGATATAGATCTAAATTTGTTTTGTAGTATTACATGTTCCTGATTAAGGCATTTCTCTTAGCCATCCGATTATAAGAATGAAGAAGAATTTAAAGACCCTCTCCTCCCATCCAATGGGGTGTTCTTATGACGTGTAGGGTTGCTGCGCATTCGTCCTTAATCAAAAATTGAAAACTTACTTTCTGCAAAACCCTAGATCCTGAAATCCAAGGATTTATTTGTTTTGGACCAGGACCCTCCCACCTTACCAGCCCATCCATCTGCTGAACAGAGAGCGTCTCTAAAAAAATGGATAGATGGAGATAATAAGGCTAGATATTACATGTTGGGCTCAATGTCTGATGAGCTCCAGCGCCAACATAAAGATATCAGGACTGCTCACAAAATGTTGGTTCATCTGTAAGAGATGTTTGGTGAACAGAGTCGCACAGCAAAGTATCAAGTCACGAAATGATTTTTTAAGGCTAAGATGCGTGATGGGCAGTCAGTCCAAGATCATTATCTGATGATGATCAAGAACTCGGAAGAGCTTGAGAAGCTCGATGTGAAGTTAGACTTGGATCTGCAGAATGATGTTATTCTATAATCCTTGACTGATGCATATGGGCAATTCATCATGAATTACCACATGCATAAACTTCAAAATTTCTTGGCCAAATTAATGAACATGTTGGTCACCGCTAAGCTTTCTATGAAAGGTTCTAAAGGCTCAGTTTTTGCTATGGAACGGACTTCTTCCAAAAAAAAAGTCTTCTAAAAAGAAAAAGAAGTCTGCAAAAAAGCAGAAGGTGGAAGGAGGAAAGAAGAAGAATGCAGAGCCAAAGAAGAAGGCTGCTGTCAAAGAAAAGTGATTCCATTGCAACAGCGACGGCCACTGAAAGCGAAACTATCCTACTTACCTGGCCACCCTGAAGAATAAGAAGGAAGGTCCTTCTGGAGGTATGCTTGTTATTGAGTCTAACCTTATGATTTCTTCTGCATCCAGTTGGGTGCTTGACTCTGGTTCTAGTGCTTATCTATGCACTTCCACACAGGATCTTGAGGATAGTAGGAGGCTGAGGGATGGAGACATGATCCTACACATAAAAAATGGAATAAGAGTTGCTGCAGTGGTGGTGGAAACATACCCTCTTCAATTACCATCTGGTTTAGACTTAGTTTTGAAAGACTGTTATTATGTGCCTGCAGTTAGCATGAATTTGATTTCTGTTTTATGCTTAGCACTAGAAGGCTATGTGATTACCTTCTTTACGGACCATTGTAACATTCTTTATGAAAGAAATAAAATTGCAAATGGTTTCCTTATTAACGGTCTTTATCAGCTACATATTGATGTATCTATTCTAACTATCGAGCAAAATGTGAATGAAAATGACCTAGGGATAGTCCAAATGATAGGTATCTATGGCACCTGAGATTAGGTCATATAGCCGAAGATCGGATCAACAAATTGGAGAATAATGGGCTATTGAGTTCATTGACTTTTGAGTCATATCCAACTTGTGAATCTTGTCTTCAAGGCAAAATGACTAAACTCCCTTTTGTAGGATATGGAGAAAGGGCCACAGATCTTCTTGCCCTAGTACATACTGATGTGTGCGGCCCATTTGATGTGTCGGCTAGAGGCAATTTTGTCTACTTCATTACCTTTACCGATGATCTATCTAGGTATGGGTATGTGTATCTTATGAGACACAAGTCTGAAGCTTTTGAAAAGTTCAAAGAATTCAGACATGAAGTAGAAAAATAAATTGGAAAATCCATTAAGGTTCTTCGATCAGATCGAGGAGGTGAATATCTTACTCGAGAATTTCTAGACTATCTCAAGAAAATTGACATAGTCTCTCAATGGACTCCACCAGGAACATCTCAACTCAACGGGGTTTCAGAATGGAGAAATTGGACTCTATTGGATATGGTCCAATTCATGATGAGCTTCACAGGCCTCCCTAATTTTCTTTGGGGACACTCATTGTTAACTTCAATTTATCTATCGAATAGGTTCTCTCTAAAATCGTTCCTACCACACCGTATGAGATATGCAATGATAAGAAACCATGTCTGAGTCATCTCAGAATTTGGGGTTGTTCGGCTCATGTCAAAAGACAACAAGTGGATAAGTTAGAGTTTAGGTCCTTTAGAGCTCGATTCATATGATATCCTAAAGAGTCATTAGGATACTATTTCTACATTCCAGAAGACCACAATGTGATTATGAGTGGACATGCCATCTTTCTTAAAAAGTAGTTTATTTAAGATAGCGACATTGGAAAGCAGATTAAGTTTGATGAGAAAGTCTCACAAGTACAATGAGCTAAGGACCAATTGGAACCAAATCAGGTTGAGCCAATAAGAACACTACCTCCTCCACCTCATAGATCGGAAAGAGTTTACCGTCCCCCTGAAAGATACTTAGGTATTATTTCAGAGGAAGTAGAGAAAATGTTCATCATAGGTAATTGTGCTCATGGTGATGATCCCAAAATCTACAACGAGGTGATATCAGATATGGACTCCGAGAAATGGCTAGAGGCAATGCAGTCAGAAATTGACTCGATGCACTCAAATCTAGTCCGGACCTTAGTAGATCCACCAGAAGGTAAACTACCTATTGGGTGTAAATGGATCTTCAAGAGAAAGATTGGTGCAGATGGAAATATGAAAATATTCAAAGCTAGGCTAGTGGCAAAAGGTTATAGTCAACATGAAGGCATTGACTATTAGGATACCTTTTTTCAGTGGCTATGCTAAAATTCATCCACACATTGCTTGTCATTGTATCCTATTTTGATTATGAAATATAGCAAATGGACATGAAAACAGCATTCTTAAATGGATATCTTGCGGAAGATATCTACATGGAACAGTCGCTGGGTTTCACATCCAGTGATACTGATCACAAGGTTTGCAAGCTGCAAAGATCCATATATGGACTTATGCAAGCATCTCGAAGCTAGAACACTCATTTTAGTGATATGATCAAAATGTTTGGTTTCATCAAAAATGAAGAGGAACATGTGTCTTCAAAAAGGTCAGTGGGAGCGCTGTTGTCTTTCTCGTATTGTACGTGGATGACATCCTCCTTATTGAGAATAATATTCCCATGTTGATGATAGTCAAAATATGGTTGTCCAAGGAATTCTCCATGAAAGACCTAGGTGAAGCATCCTTTATTCTAGGAATTAAGGTCTATAGGGATAGACCGAATAGGATGCTAGGACTTTCACAGAAGATGTACATAGAGGAAGTACTAAAGAGGTTTAGTATGGAAAACTCTAAGAGGAGATTAATACCCTTCAGACATGGTATTCATCTTTCAAAGAAGATGTGCCCTAGCACACCTGAGGAAATAGAATGCATGAGCAGGATCCCTTATGCTTCTGTAATAAGGAGCCTCATGTATGCCTTGCTATGTACACGACCTGATATAGCCCATGCTGTGAGTGTCACAAGAAGATATCAGTCAAATCCAGATGAAGAACACTGGACTTCTGCGAAATATATCTTTAAGTACTTAAGAAGAACTAAGGATATGATGTTGGTCTTTGGTAACGGAGAACTCCAAGTCTAGCGATACACAGACTCGGATTTCTTGTCCGATGTAGATGATCGAAAGTCAACATCTGGGAGTCTATTTGTGTGTAATGATGGTGCTGTCAGCTGGAAGAGTTCCAAACAAACTATGATAGCAGATTCCACTATGAAAGTAGAATATCACTGCATCAGAGGCTACGAAGGAAGCATTTTGGTACAAGAAGTTTGCTGTAGAAATCAGAGTAATGCCATCAGATGCCATTCCTCTATACTGCAACAACAATGGCACCATAGCCCTTGCTAAGGAGCCAAGGTTTCATCAAAAATTCAAGCACATTGAACGGTGATACCACCTCATCCGCGATTACCTCGAGAAGGGTTACGTCGAGGTCAAGAGATTCAATTCCGCAAACAATGCAGCAGACCCACATACAAAGCCATTTGGACAACAAAAAATTGAACCCCACCTTGAGAAGATGGAACTTAGACCTGTAGCCAATTCTCTTTAGGATAAGTGTGAGATTGTTAGATATGTGTGCCCTAGAAGTCAGAATTGGCTGACACTTGTAATACACTTCTAGGGGCAAAATTATAATTTTGACTATAATCAATAAAATGGATTATTTTCTATCACATATGTGTATTTAGTATCTATGATATATCCATTGAGTTAATGGTAATGATAATTCATATTTTCAAGAGTTGAAAATTTAAGACATGAACGATCATTATTAACTCATAAAATGCTTTCGATCATAGGATCATCACAAGGATGGTGATTGATCCAAAAGGTTGGTGTACAATTGCTTCTCTTTAGTAGATGAGTCTTGAGTCTATGGTGTGGAGACACCAGAGCGAGAGTACAGGTACTCATTAGAGAATGAGGGCTTTGAGCGTGACCACCTCGAGTAGCTATTAGGAAGTCTACCTTTTCGTCAATGACTGATTCGATGTTGCAATGGTGTGTCTAATTCTTTGACCTGAGGTGCATCGGTAGTTCACCTTGAGGGTGCTATAGTTTGACTACATTATAACTCGGTCTCCTAGCCATTTGGAACCCTGAGGTGTATGTTGGCTATAGCATATTCATTGTAGGAACTGGATTGCATCAAGATGGAATCTATCTACCTCGGTGCTAGAGGAGCAGCCCTATGATGATCATGAGAATCAAGTCCTGAAGCCCATTGCCATGGCAGAGTGAAATAATAGAAAGAGTTTCTATTTAGGTTTTCACATTGAACTTGAATTGAATGATTACATCATATGACAGAAACTAGGGTTTGATGAGTTCACCTTAACCCTAATCTGATCAGGGCTTATGATAGAAGAATTTAATCCCACAGGTAGCTGCACCGAGAGGTTCGCATTTAGCTCTGATGGGTTGCCACCATATACTGGTAGGTGTCACTGGTGGATTTTGGGAGCAACTAGAATAATTTAGATGATCGATCATTCTAGCTATTCGAATTAGAAGAATTCTGATCCATCGAAAGGAGTTTCGATGATGTTGATGATAGAGATCATGACATATCATATTATCATACAGAACTGAACCTAACTGTGTCACACAAACAAGAGTTTGAATCTGGTGATCATCAATTGAACTGATCTAGTTCAAATTGATCTGAATGAGATTAAATTAGGTTCAAGGAAATCATGCTAGCACTCGATTGAACCTAACGTTCTTCTTTTACTATTATAAATAGCTATCTAGACTGAGCCAAAGGAGTTTGTACTTGATCAGAGGCCTTCACTTGGTCTAACTAGAGCCTATCTAGGTCAGAAAAGGGTTGTCTTATTTTGTAAGACAATACCTGCCATTATTGGTCACCTGCCATTTTTCATCCTTTAACTTTGGTCAAAAGTTGACCTTTGACTGGTCAAATGTGGACCATTGACACTTTGACTTCTATCCACATGTCACACACCTATTGGAGAGCTGGTGGGGGCTTGTCCCCCTGTCAGAACTGGCAAGGAGGAGGGCGCACGCCAAGGGTGGCGTGCGCCCAAGCTTGAGGTGCCCAGGAGTCCCTATTGGACAGGGACTCCATCTCCTTATTGGATTCTGATTAGACTCCTCCTAAGAACCAACTTTGACTGATCTTAGGTGCCATCTAAGGATGAATCCAAGGGACTCTATTTTCACTAATCAGATTTAGATCTGATTTCACAAAGGATTGTGATTGATTGGGATGAAGAGGAGTTGGATCATACATAGTCTATAAATAAGACCATGCGCCTAACTCAAAGAAGAACAATTCTCTATGCCCCAAGGCTGCCTCTCTCTTCCTCCTCCATGTGAAGTTCATCTTTGCCCTCTCCTCTCCATGCCCAAAGAAGTTTGGGATCTCAGTTGGTGCGATCTAGGCAAGAGAAAGGCGACAGAATGCTAGAAGGCTGCACTGCTGCAAAGGACAACTGCTGATCTTTGAAAGCTATTTTGAAGATCCTCGAAATTAGATTCAGATATGATTTTTGGAGATGTGATAGAGAAGAAGAGGATCTCTAGATCCAGCTTGAGTGGATATCAGTAGAGGCCAGACTCATGCGTGGCTAGATCCAGAACCTTCCGCTGCTTACAGGATCATCAAAGAGTAATAGGATTACCCTACATCAAGGTAAATTAAATCTGATTTAATTTATCTATATTTTATTTTAATTATTAGAATAATAAAAATTAGATCTGAAACTTTCCAGATCTGATTTGGATCAAAGAGAAAAGTTTTGAAATATATCTCTTGATCCGATCAGATCTGAACGAACTTGGTCTGGGAAATCAGGATTTTCCTTCAGTTAGGATTTTGGCGTTGGAACTAGAGAGAAGAGAGAAGAGAGTTAGGGAGAAAAGCTCAATTGTATTCCAACCTTTTTATAAAAGTTACAATATCCTAGTTTATGTATCCTATAGTTTTCACATGAATCCTAATAAACCCCATCTACAATCTCCACCTTGGTGCACCGAAGCCTTGGCACACCTGGCAACATCCTCCTGCACGATCCCCTATCCCTGTATGTCCTGATAGCCCCTCATGCTCATCTTACCACTGCCATTCTTCTTCAGCTGCTGAGCTTCCTTTGAGGCCTTCGGGATGACTGCCTCCACCACTGAAGTTCTTGGCTGGTTCCTTTGCACCATCTTTGGAGTTATAGGTATCCTTCTGCTTGATAGCTACATCACTTATCCGGGACTTCCAAGCAGATCATGCAACATTCCTCTATCGGTACTTGCCTTATATCCTGATGCTCCACCTGACACTATCCCCTTAGAGCCATGCCTGTCCCCCTGCATAATCCTCTGCACCAAGATTTGTACAGCCTCGGCACTAGTGCTGGGATATAGGTCCTTCCTCTGCAATCCTCTACTTTGAACCCATGTCACAGCTTCCTCCACCCATGAAGCCACCTCTACCCAGTGCTCCACCTAGAACTGAAGTCCCCCTGATGTCACAGAAGTTGACTCTATCTTCGAGTCCCTCAAGGCTAACCATCTAATGCTATACTGCTGGACTTATCGTTGTACCTCAAATACCATCACTACCCCTTCAGACCCTCTGCACTTTGCAGACTTGTTCGAAACTATCTTAGATACACCACATGAAGGGAAAATCCTGCTTCTCGGGTCAGCTTCGTTCAGATCTGATTTGATCAAGAAAAATATTTTAAAAATTTTTTCTCTTAGATCTAAATCAGATCTAAGACTTTTCAAATATGATTTTATTGATCTAATGAAATAAAATAAAAATAAATTAAATCTAATTTAATTTGTACCTTGTTATTGGGTAATCTTATTATCTTGTGATGATCCTATTGTTTGCCTGAGGTTCTGGATGTAGCCATGCAATTGCCTGGCCTCTACTGATATCCACTTGGGAAGAATCTGAAAATCTCCTCCTTCTTAATCTATCTTCCAAAGATTAGATATGGATCTAATCTTGAAGGTCTTCAAAATAGCTTTTGAAGATCTGCTGTTATTTCTTGCAACAGTGCTACCTTCTTCCTTTCTTGTCACCTTTCTCTTGCTTGGATTGCACCAAACTGATGCCCAAAACCTTTTAGGCATGGAGAGGAGAGAGGGAATCAGAGGTAGGTAGGGAGAAGAGGGGAGTGGGGCTATATGGCATGGGCAAAGGACCAAGCATCATAATCGTAGGCACAAACAGAATTTATATAGACCCTACTATGCCATGCAATGCCACGTCATCTCGACCAATCATGACTCCCTATGTAATCTGATCTAAATTTGATTGGTGGGATGGCATCATCTGATCTAATCGGATTAGAGTCCCTCACAATTCTCCTTAGGTGGCACCAAGATTGGTCAAAGATGAGTCTTTGGCACCACCTAAGTTGAATGCATCAAGTAACTAGAGTTCCACTCGTATGGGACTCCAAACTCTATCCTCTTTGGGCACATGCCTCCCTAGGCATGCACCCCCTTCCTTTCCTCCTTAGTAGAGGGACAAAGTGAAGGAAAATCCTGATTTTCCGGTCTAGGTTCGTTCAGATCTGATCAGATCAAGAGATATATTTTAAAATTTTTTCCCTTGATCCCAATCAGATCTTGATATGTTTCAGATCTGATTCTTATTATTTTAATAAAATAAAATTAAAAGATAAATTAAATCAAATTTAATTTACCTGATTTGGATAATCCTATTACCCTGTTGATGATCCTGTTTGCAGCGGAAGGTTCTGGATCTTAGCCACGCAAGCGCCTGGCCTCTATCGGTATCCACTTAGGTTGGATCTGGAGATCCTCTTCTTCTCTATCACGCCTCCAAAAATCAGATCTGGATCTGATTTGGAGGATCTTCAAAACTCTTTTGAAGATGAGCAGTCGTCCTTTGCAGCAGCGCAGCCTTCTTATTTTTGATCGCCTTTCTTTGATCTGAATCGCACCAACCAAGGTCCAAAACTCCTTTTGGACGTGGAGAGCAAGGGGAGAAGAGACTATGGCATGGAGAAGGAGGGGAGAGGCAGCCTTGGGGCGTGGGGTTTCTCAATTGAATTGCATTAGAATCTGAGTTGGGCGCAGGGTCTTATTTATAGACTAAGCTGTGATCCAACTCCTCTTCTTCCCAACCAATCACAACCCTTTGTGAAATCAGATCTAAATCTGATTGGTGGGAATAGAGTCCCCTGGATTCCTCCTTAGAGGGCGCCTAAGACCAGTCAAAGTTGGTTCTTAGAAGAACTCTAATTGGAATCCAAAAAGGAGATGGAGTCCTTGTCCAACAAGGACTCCTAGGCGCCTCCAACTTGGGCACACGCCTAGGGTGGCGTGCGCCCTTCTCCTTGCCAGGTTCTGGCAGGGGGACAGGCCCCCACCAGCTCTCCAATAGGTGCATGACATGTGGTCAAAAGTCAAAGTGTCAATGGTCAACGTTTGACCAGTCAAAGGTAGACTTTTGACCAAAGTCAAAGAACAAGAAATGGCAGGTGACCAAAAATGGCAGGTAGTGTCTTACAAATAAGACAACCTTTTCTGACTTGGACAACCTCCTATCAGACCATATGAAGGCCTCTGTTTGAGCACAAACTCCTTTGGCTCAGACAGGACAACTTATTTATGATAGCAAAAGAAGAACGTTAGGTTCAATCGAGTGCTAGCACGATTTCCTTGAACCTAATTGAATCTCATTCAGATCAATTGAACTAGATCAGTTCAATTGATGATCACCAGATTCAAACCCTTGTTTGTGTGACCCAGTTAGGTTCAGTTCTGTATGGTAATGGGATATGTCATGATCTCTATCATCGACATCATCGAAACTCCTTTCGATGGATCAGAACTCTTCTGATTCGAACAGCTAGAATGATCGATCATCTAAATCATTCTAATTGCTCCCAAAATCCACCAGTGACACCTAGCAGTATATGGTGGCAACCCATCAGAGCTGAATGCGAACCTCTTGGTGCAGCTACCTGTGTGATTCAGTTCTTCTATCTTGAGCCCCGATCAGATTAGGGTTAAGGTGAACTCGTCAAACCCTAGTCTCTGTCATATGATGTAATCATTCGATTCGAGTCCAATGTGAAAATCTAAATAGAAACTCTTTCTATTATTTCACTCTACCATGGCCATGGATTTCTGGACTTGATTCTCATGATCATCATAGGGCTACTCCTCTACCACCGAGGTAGATAGATTCCATCTTGATGCAATCCAGTTCCTACAATGAACATGCTCATAGCCAACATACACCTCAGGGTTCCATATGGCTAGGAGACCGAGTAATGGTGTAGTCAAACTATAACACCCTCAAGGTGAACTGCCGATGCATCTCAGGTCAAAGAACCAGACACACTACTGCAGCATCGAGTCAGTCATTGACGAGAAGGTAGACTCCCTAATGACTACTCGAGGTGGTCACGCTCAGTGCCCTCGTTCTCTAACGAGTACCTGTACTCTCGCTCCGGTGTCTCCACACCGTAGACTCAAGACTCATCTACTAAAGAGAAGCGATTGTACACCAACCTTCCGGATCAATCACCATCCTCGTGATGATCCTATGGTCAGGAGCAATTTATGAGTTAATAATGATTATTCATGTCTTAAATTTTCAACTCTTGAAAATATGAATTATCATTACCATTAACTCAAAGGATGTATCACAGACACTAAATACACATATGTGATAGAAAATAACCCATTTATTGATTTTAGTCAAAATTATAATTTTGCCCCTAGAAGTGTATTACAAGTGTCAGCCAATTCTGGCTTCTAGGGCACATATATCTAACAATCTCCCACTTGTCCTAAAGCCAATTGGCTACAAGTCTAAGTCCCATCTTCTCAAGGTGGGCTTCGATCTTCTGCTGGCCCAACGGCTTTGTAAGTGGGTCTGCCACATTATCTGCGGAGTTGACTCTCTTGACCTCGACGTAACCCTTCTCGAGGTAATCGCGGATGAGGTGGTATCACCGTTTGCTTGGAACTCTTCCAGCACAAACAGTCTGCCAGATGTCGACTTTCGATCATCTATATCGGACATGAAGTCCGAGTCTGTGTATCCCTGGACTTGGAGTTCTCCGTTACCAAAGACCAACATCATATCCTTAGTTCTTCTCAAGTACTTAAGGATACATTTCACAGAAGTCCAGTGTTCTTCACCTGGATTTGACTGATATCTGCTTGTGACACTCACAGCATGGGCTATATCAGGTCGTGTACATAGCATGGCATACATGAGGCTCCCTATTGCAGAAGCATAAGGGATCTTGCTCATGCGTTCTATTTCCTCAGGTGTGCTGGGGCACATCTTCTTGGAAAGATGAATACCATGTCTGAAGGGTATTAATCCCCTCTTAGAGTTTTCCATACTAAACCTCTTTAGTACTTCCTCTATGTACATCTTCTGTGAAAGTCCTAGCATCCTATTCGGTCTATCCCTATAGACCTTAATTCCTAGAATAAAGGATGCTTCACCTAGGTCTTTCATGGAGAATTCCTTGGACAACCACATCTTGACTGATGTCAACATGGGAATATCATTCCCAATAAGGAGGATGTCATCCACGTACAATACGAGGAAGACAACAGCGCTCCCACTGACCCTTTTGAAAACACATGGTTCCTCTTCATTTTTGATGAAACCAAACTTTTTGATCACATCATTGAAACGAGTGTTCCAGCTCCGAGATGCTTGCTTAAGTCCATATATGGACCTTTGCAGCTTGCAAACCTTGTGATCAGTATCACTGGATGTGAAACCTAGCGGCTGTTCCATATAGATATCTTCCTCAAGATATCCATTTAAGGAATGCCGTTTTCACGTCCATTTGCCATATTTCATAATCGAAATAGGCTGCAACAGCAAGCAATGTGCGGATGGATTTTAGCATAGCTACTGGGGAAAAGGTATCCTGATAGTCAATGCCTTCGCGTTGACTATAACCTTTTGCCACCAGTCTAGCCTTGAATGTCTCCACATTCCCATCTGCACCAATCTTTCTCTTGAAGATCCATTTACATCCCAATAGGTACTATACCTTCTGGTGGATCTACCAAGGTCCAGACTTGGTTTGAGTGCATCGAGTCAATTTCTGACTGCATTGCCTCTAGCCATTTCTCGGAGTCGATATCTGATATCTCCTCGTTGTAGGTTTTGGGATCATCACCATGAGCACCATTACCTACGAGGAACATTTCCTCTACATCCTCTGAAATAATACCTAAGTATCTTTCAGGGGGACGGGAAAACTCTTTCCGATCTACGAGGTGGAGGAGGTAGTGTTCTTATTGGCTCAACCTGATTTGGTTCCACTTGGTCCTTAGCTCGTTCTGCTTGTGAGACTTTCTCATCAAGCTTGATCTGCTTTCCAATGCCGCTATCTTGAATAAACTATTTTTCAAGAAAGATGGCATGTCGACTCACAATCACATTGTGGTCTTCTGGAATGTAGAAATAGTATCCTAATGACTCTTTAGGATATCCTATGAATCGAGCTCTGAAAGGACCTAAACTCTAACTTGTCCGCTTGTTGTCTTTTGACATGAGCCGGACAACCCCAAATTCTGAGATGACTCAGACTTGGTTTCTTACCGTGCCATATCTCATACGGTGTGGTAGGAACGGTTTTAGAGGGAACCCTATTCAGTAGATAGATTGAAGTTAACAATGAGTGTCCCCAAAGAAAATCAGGGAGGTCTGTGAAGCTCATCATGGATCGAACCATATCCAATAGAGTCCGATTTCTCCATTCTGAAACCCCATTGAGTTGAGGTGTTCCTGGTGGAGTCCATTGAGAGACTATGCCATTTTCCTTGAGATAGTCTAGGAATTCCCGGCTAAGGTATTCACCTCCTCGATCTGATCGAAGAACCTTAATGGGTTTTTCAGTTTATTTTTCTACTTCATGTCTGAATTCTTTGAACTTTTCAAAAGCTTCAGACTTGTGTCTCATAAGATACACATACCCATACCTAGACAGATCATCGGTAAAGGTAATGAAGTAGACAAAATTGCCTCTAGCCGGCACATCAAATGGGCCGCACACATCAGTATGTACTAGGGCAAGGAGATCTGTGGCCCTCTCCCCATGTCCAACAAAAGGGAGTTTAGTCATTTTGCCTTGAAGACAAGATTCACAAGTTGGATATGACTCGGAAAGTCAATGGACTCAATAGCCCATTTTTCTCCAATTTGTTGATCCTATCTTCTGCTATATGACCTAATCTCAGGTGCCATAGATATCTGTCATTTGGACTATCCCTAGGTCGTTTGGCATTCACGTTTTGCTCGATAGTTAGAACAGGTACATCAATATGTAGCTGATAAAGACCATTAATAAGGAAACCATTTGCAATTTTATTTCTTTCATAAAGAATGTTACAATGGTCCTTAAAGAAGGTGAATCACATAACCTTCTTGTGCTAAGCATGAAACAGAAATCAAATTCCTGCTAGCTGCAGGCACATAATAACAGTCTTTCAAAACTAAGTCTAAACCAGATGGTAATCGAAGAGGGTATGTTCCCACGGCTACTGCAGCAACTCTTGCTCCATTACCGATGCGTAGGATCATGTCTCCATCCCTCAGCCTCCTGCTATCCTCAAGACCCTGCATAGAAGTGCACAGATGAGCACTAGAACCAGAGTCAAGCACCCAACTGGATGCAGAAGAAACCGTAAGGTTAGACTCAATAACGAGCATACCTCCAGAAGGACCTTCCTTCTTGTTCTTCAGGGTGGCCAGGTAAGTAGGGCAGTTCCGCTTCCAATGGCCGTCGCTGTTGCAATGGAAACACTTTCCTTTGCCATCGGCCTTTTTCTTCGGCTTCTGCCTTCTTCTTCTTTGATCCTTCCACCTTTTGCTTTTTCACAGACTTCTTTTTCTTTCCATAAGACTTTCTTTTGGAAGAAGTCCGTTCCATAGCAAGAACTGAGCCTTTAGAACCTTTCATAGAAAGCTCAGCGGTAACCAGCATATTCATTAACTTCGGCCAAGGAATTCTTGAAGTTTATGCATGTGGTAATTCATGATGAATTGCCCATATGCATCAGTCAAGGATTGCAGAATAATATCATTCTGCAGGTCCAAGTCCAACTTCACACCGAGCTTCTCAAGCTCTTCCATGTCCTTGATCATTGTCAGACAGTGATCTTGGACTGACTGCCCATCACGCATCTTAGCCTTAAAAAGTCATTTTGTGACTTGATATTTGGCTGCGCGACTCTGTTCACCAAACATCTCCTGCAGGTGAGCCAACATTTGGCGAGCAGTCCCGATATCCTTCATGTTGGCGCTGGAGCTCATCAGACATCGAGCCCAACATGTAATATCTGGCCTTATTATCTTCGTCAATCCATTTTTTCCAGAGACGCTCTCTGTTCAACAGATGGACGGGCTGGTAATGGTGGGAGGGTCCTGGTCCAAAACATGGGTTAACTTCTCGGAACCCAAAATAATTTTGTAGTTCCTGAGCCAATCTTTATAATTGGGTCCAGTCAGTCTATGTGTGTCCAGGATACGTGCCAATGGGTTGGACGCAGACATATTTTCTGTAGAGAGTCAAAGATTCTAGTTAGATACTGTAATTTTGACTTGACCAATTTATTTAGGGATTTTATTTTTAAACAAATTAGCTCCCACTATTTTCTCGGATCCCTACACTCCCTCTGTAGAGATGCAAAAATCTCCACGATTAATGATTTCTAGTGGGTGGTGCGGTCTCACCAACTGACTCATCACCTCACCTAACAGTTATTGGTGATGGGTTAGCCAATGAGTGAACAACTCTTGTTCAATGATTCTCTAATCATGGTGCACCCAAACTTGGTCTCTAATTCATGAATCTCACCGTATCCGGAATATTGATCCACTCCTTAGTTAAGTCAGACCCACCATTTGCATAGACTGGGTTCCTAATTGAGTCTCTCACCGTATCCAGAAATATTGAGCCCAACTCATCCTCCAGCCCATAGCATCCAATGCCTAATAGACATGGTTGCATCTTCCCGGTGCAACTGAGCCACTGTATCCAGCCGAGAACAATCAACCCCGGGAAGGGCCCGCACATCTACAATGGTGGAAGACCTCAGACTTAATCTTTTCTTAGGGAGAATTGATTCAGGTCTCATTAAACTAGACTTGGCTTAGTCATAACAATTATGACTAACCTAGTGGCATGGGTTAGCTCGGATTATTGACCACCTCAGATCAGAACTGTGTCAACAGATATGGCCAGGTAAGTGAGACCGGTGGAAGGAATATGCCATTAACTCGTACAAGAACGCATTCAGGTCGAGTAGCTTCCAATTAAAAACCAGTCGGTCGTCTGTGCCAAACTTACCTTAGACACCAAATTGTTGAGTCAGAACCAATTGGGTTAGCCTACAATCCAGACTCTAACCTCTGAGCCTAATTAGGTCTTGCTTGATCGTGACTCGATCTTGACCCAGACTTAATCCTATTAGGCTGGTCAATTTAAGCATTGTTGATCCCATCTAACCAACTCTTGATTCGGTTTGATCAACCGCTTAGACCTAATTGAGCTACCCAAGCCCGAACCCAGTATTATGAATATGTCTTAGATCTGAAATTCTCAATTTTAGACCTAATTAATATTTCCATAAACTTAATTCTTAATTAAGTAGGGTTCATAAACAAAATATGCACAATAAATCCTAGGGTTTCAGGATCTAGGGTTTTGCAGAAAGTAAGTTTTGGGTTTCTGATTAAGGACGAACACGCAGCACCCCTACACATCATAAGAACACCCCATCGAATGGGAAAGAGAGGGCCTTTAAACCCTTCTTCGTTCTTATGACCGGACGGCCAAGAGGAACGCCTTAATCAGGAACATTCAATACTACAAAACAATATCAGATCTATATCATATATCTCATATATAAAGTAGATCTAATCATGGCATATTTTGCATACATCTCATGTATCAAATCATGCATATTTTCAGATCTAAATTATCTCATAATAATCTAAAAAATTAGATTTAAATTGATCTAATCAAAATAAATTCTAATCTAGATAATTATGTAGAACTATTCTACAACTAGTCTAGACATGCATCAATCATATCTCATATGATATTCAAAAATTAAATAATTTTTATTTGCTATTTTTTAGATGTTATTATAACACTTATAATATCAAAAAATAGTAAATAAAAAGATCTAAAATATGATTTAATCAGATTAAATCAAAAATATGCAAGACTATTCTATAGAACTATTCTATTCTAGAACTAGTCATGCATATCTTCTAATCTTAGATCCAAATTATTTAATTTTAATTTTTTCTAATTTCAGATCTGATCACATCTCATGTGACATCTAAAATCAATTATTTTCTAATTAAAATAAATTTAAAATTAGATCTAAACAATTTTAGAACCATGGCTCTGATACCAGTTGAAGGGAAAATCCTGATTTTTCGGTCCAGGTTCGTTCAGATCTGATCAGATCAAGAGATATATTTCAAAAATTTTTCTCTTGATCCCAATCAGATCTTGATATGTTTTAGATCTAATTCTTATTATTTTAATAAAATAAAATTAAAATTAGATAAATTAAATCAAATTTAATTTACCTTGATCTGGGTAATCCTATTACCCTGTTGATGATCCTGTTTGCAGCGGAAGGTTCTGGATCTTAGCCACGCAAGTGCCTGGCCTCTACCGGTATCCACTCGGGTTGGATCTGGAGATCCTCTTCTTCTCTATCACATCCTCCAAAAATCAGATCTGGATCTGATCTGGAGGATCTTCAAAACTCTTTTGAAGATGAGCAGTCGTCCTTTGCAGCAGCGCAGCCTTCTTAGCTTTTTGATCGCCTTTCTTTGATCTGAATCGCACCAACCAAGGTCCAAAACTCCTTTTGGACGTGGAGAGCAAGGGGAGAAGAGACTATGGCATGGAGAAGGAGGGGAGAGGCAGCCTTGGGGCATGGAGAAACTTTCTCAATTGAATTCATTGAATCTGAGTTGGGCGCAGGGTCTTATTTATAGACTAAGCTGTGATCCAACTCCTCTTCTTCCCAACCAATCACAACCCTTTGTGAAATCAGATCTAAATCTGATTGGTGGGAATAGAGTCCCCTGGATTCCTCCTTAGAGGGCGCCTAAGACCAGTCAAAGTTGGTTCTTAGAAGAACTCTAATTGGAATCCAAAAAGGAGATGGAGTCCTTGTCCAACAAGGACTCCTAGGCGCCTCCAACTTGGGCACACGCCTAGGGTGGCGTGCGCCCTTCTCCTTGCCAGGTTCTGGCAGGGGGACAGGCCCCCACCAGCTCTCCAATAGGTGCATGACATGTGGTCAAAAGTCAAAGTGTCAATGGTCAACGTTTGACCAGTCAAAGGTAGACTTTTGACCAAAGTCAAAGAACAAGAAATGGCAGGTGACCAAAAATGGCAGGTAGTGTCTTACAAATAAGACAACCTTTTCTGACTTGGACAACCTCCTATCAGACCATATGAAGGCCTCTGTTTGAGCACAAACTCCTTTGGCTCAGACAGGACAACTTATTTATGATAGCAAAAGAAGAACGTTAGGTTCAATCGAGTGCTAGCACGATTTCCTTGAACCTAATTGAATCTCATTCAGATCAATTGAACTAGATCAGTTCAATTGATGATCACCAGATTCAAACCCTTGTTTGTGTGACCCAGTTAGGTTCAGTTCTGTATGGTAATGGGATATGTCATGATCTCTATCATCGACATCATCGAAACTCCTTTCGATGGATCAGAACTCTTCTGATTCGAACAGCTAGAATGATCGATCATCTAAATCATTCTAATTGCTCCCAAAATCCACCAGTGACACCTAGCAGTATATGGTGGCAACCCATCAGAGCTGAATGCGAACCTCTTGGTGCAGCTACCTGTGTGATTCAGTTCTTCTATCTTGAGCCCCGATCAGATTAGGGTTAAGGTGAACTCGTCAAACCCTAGTCTCTGTCATATGATGTAATCATTCGATTCGAGTCCAATGTGAAAATCTAAATAGAAACTCTTTCTATTATTTCACTCTACCATGGCCATGGATTTCTGGACTTGATTCTCATGATCATCATAGGGCTACTCCTCTACCACCGAGGTAGATAGATTCCATCTTGATGCAATCCAGTTCCTACAATGAACATGCTATAGCCAACATACACCTCAGGGTTCCATATGGCTAGGAGACCGAGTAATGGTGTAGTCAAACTATAACACCCTCAAGGTGAACTGCCGATGCATCTCAGGTCAAAGAACCAGACACACTACTGCAGCATCGAGTCAGTCATTGACGAGAAGGTAGACTCCCTAATGACTACTCGAGGTGGTCACGCTCAGTGCCCTCGTTCTCTAACGAGTACCTGTACTCTCGCTCCGGTGTCTCCACACCGTAGACTCAAGACTCATCTACTAAAGAGAAGCGATTGTACACCAACCTTCCGGATCAATCACCATCCTCGTGATGATCCTATGGTCAGGAGCAATTTATGAGTTAATAATGATTATTCATGTCTTAAATTTTCAACTCTTGAAAATATGAATTATCATTACCATTAACTCAAAGGACGTATCACAGACACTAAATACACATATGTGATAAAAAATAATCCATTTATTAATTTTAGTCAAAATTATAATTTTGCCCCTAGAAGTGTATTACAAGTGTCCGCGAATTCTGGCTTCTAGGGCACATATATCTAACAATTATATTCTGCTTTTATGGTGGAATCTGCTATAACCGTTTGCTTGGAACTCTTCTAGCTGATAGCTCCACCACAAAGATCAAAACTCTCTCCTATGGGTGCATGACACATGGGTAGATATCTAAGTGTCAAAGGTCAACATTTGACCAAAGTCAAAAGACAAGATTTAGCAGGTAACGAAAAATGGTAGGTGTTGTCTCAAATTTATC
>QRFJ01001825.1:0-175676 GCA_006176705.1 Cocos nucifera | reverse complement strand
TGACCAAAAATGGTAGGTATGTCTTACAAATAAGACAACCTTTTCTGACTTGACAACCTCTGTCAGACCATATGAAAGCCTCTATTGAGCACAAACTCCTTTGCTCAGACAGGACAACTATTTATGATAGTAAAAGAAGAAGGTTAGGTTCAATTGAGTGCTAGCACGATTTCCTTGAACCTAATTGAATCTCATTCAGATCAATTGAACTAGATCAGTTCAATTGATGATCACCAGATTCAAACCCTTGTTTGTGTGACCCAGTTAGATTCAGTTCTATATGGTAATGGGATATTCATGATCTCTATCATTGAATCATCAAAACTCCTTTCGATGATCAGAATTCTTCTGATTCGAACAGCTAGAATGACGATCATTCTAATTGCTCCCAAAATCCACCAGTGACACTAGCAGTATATGGTGGCAACCCATCAGAGCTGATGTGAACCTCTTGTGCAGCTACCTGTGTGATTCAGTTCTTCTATCTTGAGCCCGATCAGATTAGGGTTAAGGTGAACTCGTCAAACCCTAGTCTCTGTCATATGATGTAATCATTCGATTCGAGTCCAATGTGAAAATCTAAATAGAAATTCTTTCTATTATTTCACTCTACCATGGCCATGGATTTTTGGACTTGATTCTCATGATCATCATAGGGCTACTCCTCTACCACCGAGGTAGATAGATTCCATCTTGATGCAATCCAGTTCCTACAATGAACATGTTCATAGCCAACAACACCTCAAGGTTCCATATGCTAGGAGACCGAGTAATGTGTAGTCAAACTATAACACCCTCAAGGTGAACTGCCGATGCATCTCAGGTCAAAGAACCAGACACACTACTGCAGCATCGAGTCAGTCATTGATGAGAAGGTAGACTCCCTAATGACTACTCGAGGTGGTCACGCTCAGTGCCCTCATTCTCTAACGAGTATCTGTACTCTCACTCCGGTGTCCCCACACCATAGACTCAAGACTCATCTACTAAAGAGAAGCGATTGTACACCAACCTTCCGGATCAATCACCATCCTCGTGATGATCCTATGGTCAGGAGCAATTTATGAGTTAATAATGATTATTCATGTCTTAAATTTTCAACTCTTGAAAATATGAATTATCATTACCATTAACTCAAAGGACGTATCACAGACACTAAATACACATATGTGATAAAAAATAATCCATTTATTAATTTTAGTCAAAATTATAATTTTGCCCCTAGAAGTGTATTACAAGTGTCCGCGAATTCTGGCTTCTAGGGCACATATATCTAACAATTATATTCTGCTTTTATGGTGGAATCTGCTATAACCGTTTGCTTGGAACTCTTCTAGCTGATAGCTCCACCACAAAGATCAAAACTCTCTCCTATGGGTGCATGACACATGGGTAGATATCTAAGTGTCAAAGGTCAACATTTGACCAAAGTCAAAAGACAAGATTTAGCAGGTAACGAAAAATGGTAGGTGTTGTCTCAAATTTATCTCATAAATTAAGACAATCCTTTTCTGATCTGGACAAGCTCCAGTTAGATCAAGTAAAGATTTTTAAGTGAGCCCAAACATATTTAGCTCAGTCGAGACAACTTTTAATGATTATTAAAGAAGAATATTAGGCTCAATCATATGCTAGCATGATTTTCTTGAACCTAATTGAATCTTATTTAAATCAATTGAACTAGGTTAGTCCAATTGATGATATCCAGATCCAAATCCTTATTTGTGTGATCTAGTTAGATTCATTTTTGCATGGTAATGCGATATGTCATGATCTCTATCATCGACATCATCGAAACACCTTTCGATGGATCAGAATGTTTCTGATTTAGACAACTAGTATGATCGATTATCCAAATCATTTTAATTGCTCCCAAAATCCACTAGTGACACCTAGCAGTATATGGTGGCAATCCATCAGAACTAAGAACGAACCTCTCGATGTAGTTACCTATGTGATTAAGTTCCTCTATCATGAGCTTCGATCGGATTATGGTTAAAGTGATCTCGTCAGAACCTAATTTCCATCATATGAATTAATCATTCGATTCAAGTTCAATGTGAAAACCCTAATAGAAACTCTTTCTATCAATTCACTCTGCCGTGGCAATGGGCTTATGGACTTGATTCTCATGATCATCATAGGGCTGCTCCTCATCTACCGAGGTAGATAGATCCACTATTGGTGCAATCCAATTCCTACAATGAACATGCTATAGCCAACATACACCTCAGGGTTCCAAATGGCTAGGAGATCGAGTTATGGTGTTGTCAAACTATAACACCCTCAAGGTGAACTGTCAATGCACCTCAGATCAAATAATCAGACACACCACTGTAGCTTCGAGCCAGTCATCGATGAGAAGGCAGACTTCCTCATGACCACTCAAGGTGGTCATGCTCATTGCCCTTATTCTCTAACGAGTACTTGTACTCTCACTTCGGTGTCTGTACATCGTAGACTCAAGACTCATCTATCCTAAAGAAATGATCGTACACCAACCTTCCGGATCAATCACCATCGTCATGATGATCCTACGGTCGGAAGCATTTTATGAGTTAGTAATGAGAATTCATGTCTTAAATTTTCAACTCTTGAAAATATGAACTATCATTACTATTAACTCAAGGGATGTATCACAGACATTTTTAAAAATACACAGTGATAGAAAATAATTTATTTTATTATTTATAGTCAAAATTATAATTTTTCCTTAGATGTGTATTACAAGTGTCAGTCAATTCTGGCTTCTAGGGCACACATATCTAACAAACTCACACATGACCTAAATCCAATTGACTACAAATCTAAGTCTCATCTTCTCAAGGTGGGCTTCGATCTTCTGCTATCCCAATGGCTTTGTGAGTGGGTCTGCCACATTATTTACGAAGTCGACTCTCTTGACCTCGACGTAACCTTTCTCGAGGTAATTGCGGATGAGATGGTATCATCGCTCGATGTGCTTGGATTTTTGGTGAGACCTCGGCTCCTTAGCAAGGGATATGGTGCTATTATTATCGCAGTATAGAGGAATGGCATCCAATGGCATCACTTCCATCACTACGGTAAATGTCTTATACCAAAATGCCTCCTTCATAGCTTTTGATGCAGCGATGTACTCAGCTTTCATAGTGGAATCTGCTATCACTGTCTGCTTGGAACTCTTCTAACTAACAACACCACCATTACACATAAACAAACTTTCAGATGTTGACTTTCAATCATCTATATCGGACATAAAATCTGAGTTTGTAAACCCCTAGATGTAGAGTTCTCCATTACCAAAAATCAACAACATATCCTTAGTTCTTCTCAAGTACTTAAGGATACATTTCACAGAAGCCTAGTGTTCTTCACCTGGATTTTATTGATATTTGCTCATAACACTCACAACATGGGCTATATCAGGCCGTGTACATAACATGGCATACATTTGACTCCCCATTGCTGAAGCATAAGGGATCTTGCTCATGCATTTTATCTTCTCAAGTGTGCTAGGGCACATCTTCTTGGAGAGATGAATGCCATGTCTGAAGGGTACCAAACTCCTCTTGGAGTTTTCGATGCTAAACCTCTTTAGCACTTCCTCTATGTACATATTCTGTGAAAGACCTAGCATCCTATTCGGCCTATCTCTATAGACCTTAATTCCTAGAATGAATAATGCTTCTCCTAGTTCTTTTATGGAGAATTCTTTGGATAACCACATTTTAACTATGGTCAACATGGGAATATCATTTCCAATAAGGAAGATATCATCCACGTATAATACGAGGAAGACAATAGCGCTCCCATTGACCTTTTTGAAGACATATGGTGTCTCCTCATTTTTGATGAAATTAAATAATTTAATCATATCATTAAAATGAGTATTCCAACTTCGAGATGCTTGCTTAAGTCCATATATGGACCTTTGCAGCTTGCATACTTTGTGATCAACATCACTGGATGTGAATTCTAGTGGTTGTTCCATATAAATATCTTTCTCAAGGTATCCATTTAAGAACGTCATTTTTACATCCATTTGCCATATTTCATAATTGAAATAGGTTGCAATAGCAAGCAATATGCAGATTGATTTTAACATAGCTACTGACGAAAAGGTATCCTGATAGTCAATGCCTTCATGCTGACTATACCATTTTGCCACTAATCTAGCTTTGAATGTCTCCACATTCCCATCTGCACCAATTTTTCTCTTGTAGATCCATTTACACCCAATAGGTACTATACCTTCTGGTGGATCTACTAAGGTTCCGACTTGGTTTGAGTGCATCGAGTCAATTTCTGACTTCATTGCCTCAAATCATTTCTCGAAGTCAATATCCGATATCGCCTTGTCATAGGTTTTAGGATCATCACCATGAATCCCATTACCTATGAGAAACATTTTCTCTATTTTCTCTGAAATAGTACCTAAGTACCTCTCAGAGGGACGAAAAACCCTTTTCGATCTACGAGGTGCAGGAGGTAGTGATTGTATTGGCTCAACCTAATTTGATTCCATGGGGTCCTTAGCTCGTTGCTCTTGTGAGACTTTCTCCTCAAGCTTGATCTACTTTCCAATGCCGCTATCTTGAATAAACTATTTTCAAGAAAGATGGCATACCGACTCACAATCTTATTATGGTCTTCTGGAATGTAGAAATAATATCCTAATGACTCTTTAAGATATCCTATAAATCGAGCTCTAAAGGACTTGAAGTCTAACTTATCCATTTGTTGTCTTTTGACATGAGTCGGACAACCCCAAATTCTAAGATGACTCAGACTTGGTTTCTTACCATGCCATACCTCATATGGTGTGGTAGGAACAGTTTTAGAGGGAATCCTATTCAGTATGTATATAGCAGTTAATAGACTATGTTCTCAAAGAAAATCATGAAGGTCTATGAAGCTCATCATGGATCGGACTATATCTAATAGGGTCTGATTCTTCCATTCTGAAATCACATTGAGTTGAGGTGTTCCAGGTGGAGTCCATTGAGAGATTATGCCATTTTACTTAAGATAGTCTAGGAATTCTCGACTAAAGTATTCACCTCCTCGATTTGATCGAAGAATCTTAACGAGTTTTTCAATTTGCTTTTCGACTTCATGTCTGAATTTTATGAACTTTTCAAAAGCTTTAGACTTGTGTCTCATAAGATACATGTACCCATACTGAGATATAGTTACCTCTAGCTAGCACATCAAATGGGCCACACACATCAGTATGTACTAGCGCAAGTAGATCCGTGGCCACTTCCCCATGTCCTACAAAAGGGAGCTTAGTCATTTTGCCATGAAGATAAGATTCATAAATTGGATATGACTCAAAAATCAATGAACTCAATAGCTCGATTTTCTCCAATTTGTTAACCCTAACTCAATTTCCATGGTGCCATAGATACCTATCGTTTGGACTATCCCTGGGTCATTTTGATCTTATGACCTTCATATTTTGCTCGATATTAAAAATAGATATATCAATATGTAACTGATAGAGACCGTTAATGAGAAAATTATTTATAATTTTATTTCTTTCATAAAGAATATTACAATGATCCTTAAAAAAACTAATTACATAGCCTTCTTGTGCTAAAATGAAATAGAAATCAAATTCTTGCTTGCAGCAGGCACATAGTAACAATCCCTAAGTACTAAATCTATGCCAGATGGTAGTCAAAGAGGGTAGGTTCCTACGGCCATAGCAGCAACTCTTGCTCCATTTTCAGTGCATAGGATCATCTCACCATCTCTCAGCCTCCTGCTATCCTCAAGACCCTATATGGAAGTACATAAATGAGCACTAGAACCAGAGTCAAGCATCCAACTGGATACAGAAGAAATCGTAAAGTTAGATTCAATAATGAGCATACCTCCAGAAGGACCTATCACCTACTTATTCTTCAAGGTGGCCAAGTTTATAAGACAGTTCCACTTTCAGTGGCCGTCAGTATTACAATTGAAATACTTTTCTTTGTCAGCGGCCTTCTTCTTCAGCTCTACCTTCATTTTCTTTCCATCTTTCATCTTTTGCCTTTTCACAGACTTCTTCTTCTTTCCAAAAGACTTTCTATTGAAAGAAGTCCATTCCATAGCATGTACTGAGCCTTTATAATCTTTCATAGAAAGCTCAGCAGTAACCAGCATGTTCATAAGTTCGGCCAAAGTACTCAAAAGTTTATGCATATGGTAGTTCATGATAAACTATCCATACGCATCAGTCAAGGATTATAGAATTATGTCATTTTGTAGATCTTGGTCTAACTTCACTCTGAGCTTCTGAAGCTCTTCTAAGTTCTTGATCATCATCAGACAATGATCTTGGACTAATTATCCATCATGCATTTTAGCCTTAAAAAATCATTTAGTGATCTGATATTTGGCTGCGTGATTCTATTCACCAAACAACTCTTATAGGTGAGCCAACATTTGGCTGACAGTCTTGACATCTTCATATTGGCACTGAAGCTCATCAGACATGGAGCCCAACATGTAGTATCTGACCTTGTTATCTTCATCCATCCATTTATCAAGAGATGCTCTATGTTCAGCGGATGGATGGGCTGGTAAGATAGGAGGATCCTGATCCAATTCATGAGTTAACTTCTCAAAATCCAAAATGATTTTAAAATTTTAGAGCAAATCCTTGTAATTAGGTTCGGTCAGCCTATGGGTGTCTAGAATACGTGCTAGTGGATTGGATGCAAATATTTTTCTGTAGAGAGTCAAAGTTTCTAGTTAGATTTTATAATTAAAACTTAACCAATTTGTTTAAGAGTTTAATTTTTAAAATAAATTGGCTCCCACTATTTTCTCGAATCCCTACACTTTCTTTGTAGAGATGCAAAAATCTCCATGATTAATGATTTCTAGTGGGTGGTACAGTCCCACCAACTAACTCATCACCTAACCTAACAGTTATTGGTGATGGATTAGCCAATGAGTGAACAACTCTTGTCCAATAATTTTCTAATCATGGTGCACCCAAGCTTGATCTCAAATTCATGAATCTTACCATATCTAGAATATTGATTCACTCCTTAGTTAAGTTAGACCCACCATTTGCATAGATTAGATTTCTAACTAGATCTCTCACTATATCTAAAATATTGAGCTCAATCAATCCTTCAGCCTATAGCATCCAATGCCTAATAGACATAGTTGCGTCTTCCCAGTGCAACTAAACCACTGTGACCAATCGAGAATAATCAATCTCGGAAAGGGCCCGCATATCTACAATGGTGGAAGACTTTAGACTTAATCTTTTCTTAGGGAGATTTGATTTAGGTCTCTTTAAACTTGACTTGACATAGTCATAACCATTATGACTAATCTAGTGGCATGAGTTAGCTCGGATTATTAGCCACCTCAGATTAGGACTGAGCCGACAAATATGGCCAGGTAAGTGAGACCGGTGGAAGGGATATGCCATTAACTTGACAAGAACGCATTCGAGTCGAGTAGCTCCCAATTAAAAATCAGTCGATCATATCTACCAAACTTACCTTAGACACCAAATTATTGAGCCATAACCAATTGGATTAGACTACAATCCTGACTCTAACCACTGAGCCTAATTAGGTCTTAACTTGATCGATCACTCATGTGACTCAATCTTGATCCAGACTTAATCCTATTAGGCTGGTCAATTTAAGCACTCTTGATCCCATCTAACCGACTCTTGATTCGGTTTGATCAATCGCTAGACCTAATTGAGCTACCCAAGCTCGAACCCAATTTTATGAATTTGTCTTAGATCTAAAACTTTTCAAATTTAGATCTATTATATTTCATAATCTTAATTCTTAATTAAGTTTGGGGTTCATAAACAAAACATATAAATAAAATTCTAGGGTTACAAGATCTAGGGTTTTGCAGAAAATAAGTTCTTGATTTCTGATTAAGGATGAATGTGCAGCACCCCTACACATCATAAGAACACCCCATCGAATGAAAGAAGAGGGCTTTTAAACCCTACTTTATTCTTATAATCGGATGGCCAAGGGGAATGCCTTAATTAGAAATATGATGAATCCACAAAACTAGTTAGATCTACATATATAAAATTGATTTAACTTTAAAAATATGTTTTGCATACATCTAATGTATCATATCATGTATGTTTTTAGATCTAAATTATCTCATAAATATCTAAAAAATAAAACTTAAATTTGATCATATCAAATTAAATTTATTCAAAATAACTTTGTAGAACTATTCTACAACTAGTATAAACATGCACCTATCATATCTCATATGAATAAAATTAAATAATCTAGATTATTTATTTTTTTAATTTTTTTGATTTTAGATCTAATCACATCTTATGTGACATCTAAAATTACCTAATTATTAGATCAAAATAAATTAAAATTAGATCTAAATAATTTTGGAAACCTTGCTCTGATACTAGTTGAAGGAAAAATCCTGTTTCCCAGGTCAAGTTCGTTCAAATCTGATTTGATCAAGAGAAATATTTTAAATTTTTTTTTTAGATATAAATTAGATTTGAGACTTTTCAAATCTAATTTTATTGATCTAATAAAATAAAATAAAAATAAATTAAATCTAATTTAATTTGTAGCTTGTTATTGGGTAATCCTATTATTCTGTGATGATCCTATTGTTTGCTTGAGGTTCTCGATGTAGCCACGCAATCGCCTGGCCTCTATCGGTATCCACTCAGACAGAATCTGAAAATCTCCTCCTTTTCAATCTATCTTTTAAAGATTAGATCTAGATCAGATCTTGAAGGTCTTCAAAATAATTTTTGAAGATCTAGTGTCGTCGCTTGCAGCAGTGCTGCCTTCTTCCTTTCTTGTCGCCTTTCTCTTGCTTGGATCGCACCAAACTGAAGCCCAAAAACTTTTGGGCATGGAGAGGAGAGAGGAAATTAGAGGTAGGCATGGAGAAGAGGGGAGAGGGGCTATATGGCATGGGCAAAGGACCAAGCATCATAATCCTTGGCGCAGACATGATTTATATAGCCCCTGCTGTGCCATGTAGTGCCACATCATCTCGACCAATCATGGCTCTCTATGCAATCAAATCTAAATCTGATTGGTGGGATGACATCATCTAATCCAATCAGATTAGAGTCCCTCACAAACCTCCTTAGGTGGCACCAAGACTGGTCAAAGATCAGTCTTTAGCGCCACCTAAGTTGAATGCATCAAGTAACTGGAGCCCCATCCGTATGGGACTCCAAACTCTATCCTCTTTGGGCGCATGCCTTCCTAGGTGTGTGCCCCCTCCCTTTCTTGTTTTTAGTAGAGAGACAAAGATCAAAACTCTCTCCTATGGGTGCATGACACATGGACAGATGTCTAAGTGTCGAAGTTCAATATTTGACCAAAGTCAAAAGACAAGATTTAGTAGGTGACGAGAAATGGCAGGTGTTGTCTTAAATTTATCTCATAAATTAAGACAACCCTTTTTTGACTTAGACAAGCTCCAGTCAGACCAACTAAAGATTTCTGAGTGAGCCCAAACACATGTGGCTCAGTCAGGATAACTTTTAATGATTGTTAAAGAAGAATATTAGGCTCAATCATGTGCTGGCACGATTTCCTTGAACCTAATTGAATCTTATTCAAATCAATTGAACTGGGTTAGTCCAATTGATGATACGCAGATCCAAACCCTTGTTTGTGTGATTTAGTTAGGTTCAGTTCTATATTGTAATGGGATATGTCATGATCTCTATCATCGACATCATCGAAATACATTCCGATGGATTAGAACTTTTCTGATTTAGATAACTAGTATGATCAATCTTCCAAATCATTCTAATTGCTGCCAAAATCCATCAGTGACACCTAGCAATATATGGTGGCAACACATCAGAACTGAGAATGAACCTCTCAGTATAGTTACCTATGTGATTAAGTTCCTGTATCATGAGCCCCGATCGGATTAGGGTTAAGGTGATCTCGTCAAACCCTAATTTCCATCATATGAATTAATCATTCGATTCAAGTCCGATGTGAAAACCTTAATAAAAACTCTTTCTATCATTTCACTCTGCCATAGCTATGAGCTTATGGACTTGATTCTCATGATCATCATCAGGTTGCTCCTCATCTACCGAGGTAGATAGATCCTCTATTGATGCAATCCAATTCCTACAATGAACATGCTATGGCCAACATACACCTCAGGATTCCAAATTACTAGGAGACAGAGTTATGGTGTAGTCAAACTATAACACCCTTAAGGTAAACTGCCGATACACCTCAGATCAAAGAACCAGACACACCACAGCAGCTTTGAACCAGTCATCGATGAGAAGGTAGACTTCCTCATGACTGCTCGAGGTGGTCACGCTCAGTATCCTCATTCTCTAATGAGTATCTGTATTCTTGCTCTGGTGTCTCTACACCATAGACTCAAGACTCAGCTATCCTGAAGAAGTGATTGCACACCAACCATCTAGATCAATCACCATCCTCATGATGATCTTACGGTCGGAAGCATTTTATGAGTTAATAATGAAAATTCATGTCTTAAATTTTCAACTCTTGAAAATATGAACTATCACTACCATTAACTCAAGGGGTATATCACAAACACTTTTAAATACAAACTGTGATAGAAAATAATCCATTTTATTATTTATAGTCAAAATTATAATTTTTTTCTTAGATGTGTATTACAAGTGTCGGCCAATTCTGGCTTCTAGGGCATACATATCTAACACTGCATCCTACGGGCTCCTCCAAGACCACCAAGAGCTCATCCGACTCTTCACTATCAGCAACTGAATTAATGGAATCTAAGTTTTCTCCTCCCTTGTACTTCTTCTAAAGCAGATACTCCTGCATAAAGTGTCCTACTTCTCCACACTTGAAGCATCTCTTGGACTCCTTGCTGCCTCTATGTTCGCCCTTCTTCTTCCCTTTCCTATGCTTCTCTGAAACCACAAAACTCTCTTGGAAGACCTTGATAACCAATATAGACAGATGGTAGATACATCTTGTGGAGGTGCATTCATGAACAAGAGTGAGGATGAAGCTTATACCTTATTTAAAATCCTGAGTGAAAACTCAATTAATCATGCTTCATTATCTTTCTACCAAACCTGGGTAGGGTTCCATGAATTTAAACATCTAGAATCTAGTCCTAAGGCTGATTCAAATTTGATAAATAAAGTGGACTTTCTAGCTCAAAAATTAGATCAACTTCTAATCCTAGGTTAACAATCTCTTGCACAATTCACATCACCTTCTAATTTTCAAGAGTTTTATTCTATTTGTGCTAACCCAACCCATCATGTGAATGAATGTCCTATGGTTGCACAATTTCCATCTTTTATCCAAAAATAAGTCCAAACTACTCAAGGCTACTCCGAGTCGGTTAATAATCTTCTTTCAAATTCATATAACCGACATTGGAGTAAGTACTCTAATTTTTCTTGGACATCCCAATAGATTCAGGCTCAGACCCAAAATTTATCTATCAAAAACTATCAAAATGGGCCCCAATACCAAAACTATACCTATAATAATGGTCAGCCTAATCAGTTTACCCAGCCATCATATAACAAACAGCTATCATACCCACCTCCTCAACAGACCAATCTAGCTGATGATAGATTTAACCAACTTCAATAATTAATTTTGAATCAACAACAATCGATCTTCACTAAACAAGAATCTATCGCCAAGCTAGAAGCTCAAATTGGATAACTAGCTAAATCTAACATGAGGAGAGAACTAGATCAACTATCGAACCTACCAATTTCAAACAACCCACCTAATGTCCACCAACCACCTGGACCAAGTTATCAATTTAATGTCTCACCTAAGAATCCTTAATTTAGAAGTGCCAAAGTAATTCCTTAACTTAAAAGCTATAGGATTCTTATGGATCCATACCAAGATCAGGTGAGAGAAGCTAGTACTGATGTTAGACAACATGAAAATTTTGAGCAACAGGTTAGTACTGAGACTAACCATATAGAAGAACCCAAGCCAGGAACTAGTACTGATGCTGATTCCAATTTAAATGAGAAAGACATAGAAAAAAAGAGAATAAATGATTTACCCAAAACTTATAAATCTAATGTCCTATTTCCTTCAACCCTAGAAGCTGATTCCTCTTACAAAAATCAAGAGGCATGTAATGAAGTGTCAATGGAGTTGTTTAAGCAAGATCATATTAATTTACCTCCAAAATTAAAACCACCTTTAGTCACCCTTCTAGCATCCATTGAATCAAACTTAACTCCTAATACAAAAACTCAATTCATGAGTATTTTAGAAGAACAAATAGAAGAAATTCTTAATAAACATGGGGCTGAGAATGGGATCATGAATTATGTCCTTAAAATTAATAATGATTATATCAATAATGGAGTTATAAATAAACTTTCTGAGATTGGCAATCCAAAATCATTGAAATTTGTCAATCCAGTATTTGACATAGGATAGTAAGCTGCATTGTGTCTGACTGAAGATGGTAAACTTAGCACTTGTTGGGAGGCAACCCAATATTTAGTTTTTTTTTTTCTAATTTAATTTATCTTTTAAGTTTATTTTCTTTTTGGGACATATTGAATAAGTTGAAGGAAGAGCTCAAATTCTTAAAGGCATGTGTTGGACCAAAAATATATTGAGTTAGGTGTATTCTTTATTACACCCTTTATTTTTTCTTCTCCTTTATTTTTTCTTCCTCATTGAGGACAATGTTGATTAAGTTGGGAGGAAGAAAAAATAAAAATTTTAAAATTTTAAGTCCTCAAAAAAAATTTGTACTTAGTATTTAGACACTGATTATACTTAAGAATCGAATAAACTAAGTATTTTTAAAAGAAAATTAATGCACAGATCAGAGAATCTATGAGATATTGAGGAATCATGTATTAAGAAAATCCAATAAAGAGTTAAGTCTAGAACATAAAAAGTTTTTTCTTTGAGCATTTTTAATTTTTTCTACTAGCATCAAAGAAAAATCTACTTTTTATGGGCTTGTATAGGATAACTATACATTTCTTCATATAAAAAATTAAATAAAATAGTTTTCAAGTACTTCTCACTGAGTAATCGAGTCTCTTTGCCTAAACAAGCATTGAGTTTCATGTCAAAAGATGGAAAAGATAAAGAAGCTCATTGTAAAGCTAGTCTTAACTCATAGTCTGTTTGATTCGAGCTAGTAAGCTCGAGGGGTATTCTATACCTAGTGCCTTAAAGCCAACTGATTTGGAAGTCATTGACCCAGGACTCGCTACATTGATCAAATAGAAAACTTAATGGATTAAGACACTCAATAGTGGTACAACATTAAGAAAAAAATATAAATTTTTCATCGAGTAATCGGGTCACGTTGCCTAAGCAAGCATTGATATTTGCATCAATAATTGGGTAATATAAAAATTAAAATTAATAAATAAAGGATGAAAGTAGCAATACATTTATCTATATGAAAGTTTAGATAATTCATAGATAAAGATAGGATAATTTAGAAAATATTCAAAAAAATTTAATGTTCTTTACTTAATTTATCTATTGATAAGTATTAATACCCCAATGATATACCTCACTTTTACTCTACTAAATATCAATGACCATTTTGAGAACTACTTAGGTAAAATTCAAAACTCTAAAGTTAAAGGTATTTAAAACTAAATTCCTTCTTTACTCGAGGATGAACAAAGCTTAAGTTGGGGGTGTGATAAGTACCATAAATTCATCAATAAAAGTATTAATTTATCAATTAAATTATATTAATTTTTAAAAATTAATAATTAATTTATACATATTTTTAAGAAATTTATATTTTTATTTATTAAAAAATAATAAAAATAAAAAAATAAATTTTATTATCAATGGAAAGAGCTTATTTTTTGATCATAATGAAATAAATTTTGCACAAAATGGAGCTAAAATAAAGAACATATGAATTTCTAAAGAAATAAAATAAATAAAAATTAAATAAAAAATAACATACGGCTCGGCTGGCTTAAGCCGCCGCACCATATCAGCTAGTGCATCCAAATGCATCGAGCCAAGCTGATGAAGCCTGTGCACCAAGTGCAGCGATGCAAGCTAACTCAGCCGCAGAAGCCGTCAGCCAGTCCACGATCCAAGCACAGACCGCTAGCTCGGTAGAACGGATGAATCATGGAGCGACACGTGGTGGACCTAGATTCTTAAAGGGTTCATAGAAAATCTATCATGGCTCATAGAAAATTTTAGACTTTTCACTTGATGATAAAGGCGCTAATTCACTACGATGTACGGTGCAGTCGATCCATGCGGTCCATAGAAACAGTAATTGCGCGATCGGATGGCTGTAGTAGCTTGCGGTCAAGATCGGACAGTGGAGGTTTAAAATTGAATTTGATTCAAAACTAGCTCCATGCAGATCGCCATCCAATGGTAGCGCTCGATCTAGGGGATGATCCGATGATGGAGAGAGCTCCCGATAGTGATCAGGACTCCAGACGCACGATCAGCGGCCAGATTTTTGCCATCAACATGCGATCAATGGCCAAAATTTAATCTGACCTGATCTGGGCTGATATACATCCAATTTTGATGATTTCTGGTATGTTCGATTCCTATTGAATGGCTAGATTTCATCAGACTTAAATAGAATTCATCCAGGACTCCTTTTAATCTAATTTTCACTCAAATTTCTCCATATTTTGATGATCAAAGACCTTCTTAGTCCCACATTGCCTACAGAAAAACTCTCCAGCCTTCCAACACCTATAAATAAGAACTCAGACCTCTAAAATTCATGATCTTCGATCAAGGTGAAGCTTTGGTATAGGATGAAGCCAGGCTTTGGGTTAATGGCTGCTTCGAGGTAACTAGTGCCGAGAGAAAAAGCTAGACTTCTATACCATCTTTCCACCAATGCCGATCCAAGATTAGAGATCAGGCTATTTTATTTTATTTTTTTCTTTTTAAATTCCATGTATTTAAATTATGAACTTTTTAATTAATGTAATATTTATTTTTATGCTCTTTAATTTCATACTTTTTATTTTTATTATAATTTAATTTTTGTACTTTAATTATTGCTCTTTATTTTATTGTAAGTAGATGCTAAAATCTAACTAGTAGATCTTAGTACCAAGTTCACATTTCTGCATAATTTAATTTCCACCTCATAATTTTAATTTTTAATTTTTGACTTCAAATTCTACTTTCAAATCCTTCTTTTTTCTTTTCAAAAATTAAAGATTTCAAATCTAAAAATACTACCTTCTCTGTGGATTCGACCCGACTCACTGCTATCTATGTATTCTTAACTATTTTAAGAAGTCCGATTAAACTGATAAACACGGTGTCTTAATGACAACATCACGCTCTTATCAGACCTCCCTCTTATTCATCCATTCTCACTGCTCATTGGATCTAAGCATTGATATGATCTCCTCATACACCAATGTCTCCTTATCATACAGCAAAGTTGTCACCAATGGATCGAAACTCCTAGGTAGTGAACACAACAACAATCGACTCTTATCCTCCTCTTCTAAAGCCACCCCTATATTGAGCAAGTCCATGCTCATCCAATCGAACCGCTAAATATGCCCCATAATATCCTCACCCTCTTACATCCGAAGGCTGTACAATTGCTTCTTTAGCATCAACTTGTTGCACATGCTCTTTTTCATGTACAACTGCTGCAACCTCGACCATAATCTCTTGGGTGTTCTCTCCTCCAACACACCATACAAAATCTCATCCACCAAACAAGCCCTAATCGTGGCACATGCCTTTTTCTCCAAGGACACCCACTCCTTGTATGTCATTTTCCCCGGTCTATCCTCCAAGGCTGAATCCAGTCTCACCTGAACTAGCAAATCCTTCATCCTTACCATCTACATCGTGAAACTTTTCTTTCCATCAAATTTCTCTAATCCTACCTTCAACCCACCATTCTCCATGATCAATCCAAATCAAATAACAACAAATAGGTAGATCTGAGTAATACCTTGACTAGGGATGGTGGATAACGGCCCTATGATCTCTTTCTTCTTTACGAAGCTTGGAGAAAGCCTTTAGATCTGAATCTCACTACTGATCTCTACTGAAAATCGATCTTCTTCCATCTCCACGCTCAATCGAGCTTTGATACCAATTGTAAGCCCACCAACTAGCATCACCTCGCTCTAATACTAATTGTTATTCCTATTGTTGCTCGGAGCCACAGCCATAGATCTGAATTCTTACATGAACCTGGGGTTAATCCAACAAACTGAAGAAGATCTATGAAAGATGTGAGAAGCTAGGGTTTTAGCATTGGAACTAGAGAGAAGAGAGAGAAGAAAGTTAGGAAGAAAAGCTTAATTGTATTCTAACTTTATTGTAAAAGTTACAATATCTTGATTTATGTACCCTAGAGTTCTCATATAAATCCTAATAAATTCCAGCTCAAAAACTCTCCTAGGCTAACCTAATACATGAAAGCACTCATCGAGCCAATGTACACCCATGTCTCACATGCTCTCATCCTCTGGATCTAAACTCAATCCATACATGAATTAGCCCCCTTAAGACCTCTTGAACCAAGCCTTAACACCCCTAGGATAAGTTCCTATCCTAGCTTAAATAGAACCCACACATAACTCTACCCATAGACTGAGCCGGCTCAGTCTCAGCACTGAGCCGGCTAACCTGAGACTAAGTCAGCTCAGTTTTAGACTGAGCCAACCTAGTTTCTATGTTGTGCCTGTAGTCCTAAACTGAGCCGACCCAATTTTTTTGCCATGCCTGCAGTCCTAAAAGGAGTCAGCTCAGTTTCTGTGCCATGCCTGCAGTCCCAAACACGATCTTCTATCTGTCCTGTCCTTTGAGACTTATTCGACTCAGTTTTGGACTGAGCCGGCTAACCTATAGAAAGCTTCCTTTTTGTAGTCTTCAATCTTTCAACTTTGGTTTGTCACTCCACCTTGTGTCCCAGGTTTTCGAAGCTCCAACCAAACCCCTCAAAGTCTTGAACACCTAGACCTCGAGCGCATAGAGAGCTATATGCTGCCTCCACCCTAGGACAACTCCTATCCTAGCCCTAGGACTACACCTATCCAAGTCTCCCTGAAGCCCTCATCTTGGCTTTGCCCATGGCCTCCCAAGGCTTGGGAGCACCATACCACCTATAAGATAAAGGTGTACAATAGTGGCCAGTTTGAGACAGATGACATGCAGTCCAAATCCACGTATAGGAGTGTTCCTATTGAGGTAGAGCTGGGTAAGAGAAAAAAATACTCAGATTAAAGACCGACATGAAGTGCCAGCAGTTCAGATGGATGTGCAGGATCAGCCACAGATATCAGATAGAGATGTGCCAGTAGGAGTGGCTTTGCACAAACCCCAACGTACTATTAGGAGATCAATTAGATATGACATTGATGAGGTTATCTTCTATGCACTCATCACTGCTAATGGAGATCCAAAAAATTATGCAGAGGCTATGGAGAGTGAGAATCATGATTCAAGGATGCAGGCCATGATGGAGGAGATGGAATCATCTGAAAAGAATCAGACATGGCAACTGATGGATCTTCCAGAAGGTGCTCGACCTATTGACTCAAAGTGGATGTTCACAAAGAAAGAGGCACCTTCAGAACTAGGTGGAGTTAGATTCAAAGCAAGACTGGTAGCAAAGGGATACTGACAAAGAAAATGGACTGACTATACAAAAATTTTGTCTCCTATGGTGTATCATACATCTATTCGGATTTTGCTATCACTGGTGGCACAGTACAACATAGAGTTAGAATAGATGGATGTGAAGATGGCCTTCCATCATGGCACATTGGAGAAAAGTGTTAGATATATGTGTCCTAGAAGCCAAAATTGGCTGACACTTGTAATACACTTCTCGGGGCAAAATTATAATTTTGACTATAATCAATAAAATGGGTTATTTTGTATCACATATGTGCATTTAGTGTCTGTGATACATCCTTTGAGTTAATGCTAATGATAATTCATATTTTCATGAGTTGAAAATTTAAGACATGAATAATCATTATTAACTCATAAAATGCTCCCGACCATAGGATCATCATGAGGATGGTGATTGATCCGAAAGGTTGGTGTACAATCACTTCTCTTTAGTAGATGAGTCTTGAGACTACGGTGTGAAGACATTGGAGCGAGAGTATAGTTACTCATTAGAGAACGAGGGCACTGAGCGTGACCACCTCGAGTAGTCATTAGAAAGTCTACCTTCTCATTAATGACCGACTCGATGCTGCAGTTGTCTGTCTGGTTCTTTGATCTGAGGTGCATCAGCAGTTCACCTTGAGGGTGTTATAGTTTGACTATCCCATAACTCGATCTTCTAGCCATTCAGAATTCTGAGGTGTATGTTGGCTATAGCATGTTCATTGTAGGAACTGGATTGCATCAAGATGGAATTTATCTACCTCGGTGGTTGAGGAGCAGCCCTATGATGATCATGAGAATCAAGTCCAGAAGCCCATGGCCATGGCAGAGTGAAATAATAGAAAGAGTTTCTATTTACATTTTCACATCAGACTTGAATCGAATGATTACATCATACGACAGAAACTAGAGTTTGACGAGTTCACCTTAACCCTAATCTGATCGGGGCTCAAGATAGAAGAACTTAATCACACAGGTAGCTGCACCAAGAGGTTCGCATTCAGCTCTGATGGGTTGCCACCATATACTGCTAGGTGTCACTGGTGAATTTTGGGAGCAATTAGAATGATTTAGATGATCGATCATTCTAGTTGTTCGAATCAGAAGAGTTTTGATTCATCGAAAGAAATTTTGATGATGTCAATGATAGAGATCATGATGTTAGATATATGTGCCCTAGAAGCCAGAATTACTGACACTTGTAATACACTTCTATGGAAAAAATTGTAATTTTGACTAAAATCAATAAATGGGTTATTTTCTATCACATATGTGTATTTAGTGTCTGTGATACATCCTTTGAGTTAATGGCAATGATAATTCATATTTTCAAGAGTTGAAAATTTAAGACATGAATAATCATTATTAACTCATAAATTGCTTCCGACCATAGGATCATCACAAGGATGGTGATTGATCCAGAAGGTTGGTGTACAATCGCTTCTCTTTAGTAGATGAGTCTTGAGTCTACGGTGTGGAGACACCGGAGCGAGAGTACAAGTACTCGTTAGAGAACGAGGGCACTGAGCGTGACCACCTTGAGTAGTCATTAGGGAGTCTACCTTCTCGTCAATGACTGACTCGATGCTACAGTAAAGTGTCTTGTTCTTTGACCTGAGGTGCATCGACAGTTCACCTTGAGGGTGTTATAGTTTGACTACACCATTACTTGGTCTCCTAGCCATATGGAACCCTGAGGTGTATGTTGGCTATGACATGTTCATTGTAAGAACTGGATGGCATCAAGATGGAATCTATCTACCTCGGTGGTAGAGGAGCAGCCCTATGATGATCATGAGAATCAAGTCCAAAAATCCATGGCCATGGTAGAGTGAAATAATAGAAAGAGTTTCTATTTAGATTTTCACATTGGACTCGAATCGAATGATTACATCATATGACAAAGACTAGGGTTTGACGAGTTTACCTTAACCCTAATCTGATCGGGGCTCAAGATAGAAGAACTGAATCACACAGATAGCTGCACCAAGAGGTTCACATTCAGCTCTGATGGGTTGCCACCATATACTGCTAGGTGTCACTGGTAGATTTTGGGAGCAATTAGAATGATTTAGATGATCGATCATTCTAGCTGTTCGAATCAGAAGAGTTTTGATCCATCGAAAGGAGTTTCGATGATGTCGATGATAGAGATCATGACATATCCCATTACCATATAGAACTGAACCTAACTGGGTCACACAAATAAGGGTTTGAATCTAGTGATCATCAATTGAACTGATCTAGTTCAATTGATCTGAATGAGATTCAATTAGGTTCAAGAAAATCGTGCTAGCACTCGATTGAACCTAACGTTCTTCTTTTGCTATCATAAATAAGTTATCCTGTCTGAGCCAAAGGAGTTTGTGCTCAAACAGAGGCCTTCATATGGTCTGACTGGAGGTTGTCCAAGTTAGAAAAGGTTGTCTTATTTGTAAGACACTACCTGCCATTTTTGGTCACCTGCCATTTCTTGTTCTTTGACTTTCGTCAAAAGTCTACCTTTGATTGGTCAAACATTAACCATTGACACTTTGACTTTTGACCATATGTCATGCACCTATTGGAGAGCTGGTGGGGGCCTGTCCCCCTACCAGAACCTGGCAAGGAGAAGGGCGCACGCCACCCTAGGCATGTGCCCAAGTTGGTGGTGCCTAGGAGTCCTTGTTGGACAAGGACTCCACCTCTCTTTTGGATTCCAATTAGAGTTCTCCCTAAAACCAACTTTGACTAGTCTTCGGTGCCTTCTAAGTAGGAATCCAGGGGTCTCTATTCCCACCAATCAGATTTAGATCTGATTTCACAAAGGGTTGCGATTGGTTGGGAGGAAGAGGAGTTGGATCATGCTTAGTCTATAAAAAGGACCCTGCGCCCAACTCAGTTAAAAGATTCAATTGAGAATTGAAAACCCCATGCCCCAAGGCTGCCTCTCCCCTCCTCCTCCATGCCAAAGCTTCTTCTCCTTCTCCTCTCCACGTCCAAAAGTGTTTTGGACCTTGGTTGGTGCGATCCAGATCAAAGAAAGATGATCAAAAGTAAGAAGGTTGCACTGCTGCAAAAGGACGACTGCTGATCTTCAAAAAGAGTTTTGAAGATCCTCCAGATCAGATCCAGATCTAATTTTTGGAGGTGTGATAGAGAAGAAGAGGATCTCTAGATCCATCCTGAGTGGATACCGGTAGAGGCCAGGCGCTTGCGTGGCTAGATATAGAACCTTCCGCTGCAAACAGGATCATCAACAGGGTAATAGGATTACCCAAATTTAGGTAAATTAAATTTGATTTAATTTATCCTTATTTTATTTTGTTTATTAAAATAATAAGAATCAGATCTGAAACACATCAAGATCTGATTGGAATCAAGAGAAAAATTTTTGAAATATATCTCTTGATCTAATCAAATCTGAACGAACTTGGTCCGAAAAATCAGGATTTTTCTTCAACTGGTATCAAAGCCATGGTTCTAAAATTATTTAGATCTGATTTTGAATTTATTTTAATTATAAAATAAGTGATTTTAGATGTCACATGAGATGTGATCAGATCTAAAATCAGAAAAAATTAAAATTAAATAATTTGGATCTAAGATTAGAAGATATGCATGACTAGTTCTAGAATAGAATAGTTCTATAGAATAGTCTTGCATGTTCTTGATTTAATCTGATTAAATCATACTTTAGATCTTTTTATTTACTATTTTCTGATATTATAAGTATTATAATAACATCTAAAAAATAGCAAATAAAATTATTTAATTTTTTAATATCATATGAGATATGATTGATGCATGTCTAGACTAGTTGTAGAATAGTTCTACATAATTATCTAGATTAGAATTTATTTTGATTAGATCAATTTAAATCTAATTTTTTAGATTATTATGAGATAATTTAGATCTAAAATATGCATGATTACGATACATGAGATGTATGCAAAATATGCCATAATTAGATCTGATTTATATATGAGATATATAATATAGATCTGATATTGTTTTGTAGTATTGAATATTCCTGATTAAGGAGTTCCTCTTGACCGTCCGGTCATAAGAACAAAGAAGGGTTTAAAGGCCCTCTCTTCCCATTCGATGGGGTGTTCTTATGATGTGTAGGGGAGCTGCATATTCGTCCTTAATCAGAAATCCAAAACTTACTTTCTGCAAAACCCTAGATCCTGAAACCCTAAGATTTATTATGCATATTTTGTTTATGAACCCTACTTAATTAAGAATTAAGTTTACGAAATATTAATTAGGTCTAAAATTAAGAATTTCAAATCTAAGACATATTCATAATACTAGGTTCGGGCTTGGGTAGCTCAATTAGGTCTAAGCGGTTGATCAAACCGAATCAAGAGTTGGTAAGATGGGATCAACAATGCTTAAAATTGACCAGCCTAATAGGATTAAGTCTGGATCAAGATCGAGTCACGATCAAGCAAGACCTAATTAGGCTTAGAGGTTAGAGTCTGGATTGTAGGCTAACCCAATTGGTTCTAGCTCAATAATTTGGTGTCTAAGGTAAGTTTGGCATAGACGATCGACTGGTTTTTAATTGGAAGCTACTCGACCTGAATGCATTCTTGTACAAGTTAATGACATATTCCTTCCACCGGTCTCACTTACCTGAACATATCTATTAACACAGTTCTGATCTGAGGTGTTCAATAATCCAAGCTAACCCATGCCACTAGGTTAGTCATAATTGTTATGACTAAGACAAGTCTAGTTTAATGAGACCTGAATTCAATTCTCCCTAAGAAAAGATTAAGTCTGAGGTCTTCCACCATTGTAGATGTGCGGGCCCTTCCCGGGGTTGATTGTTCTCGATTGGATACAGTGGCTCAGTTGCACCGGGAAGACGCAACCATGTCTATTAGGCATTGGATGCTATGGACTGGAGGATGAGTTGGGCTCAATATTCTAGATACGATGAGAGACTCAATTAGGAATCCAGTCTATGCAAATGGTGGATCAATATTTCGGATACGGTGAGATTCATGAATTAGATATCAAGTTTGGGTGCACCATGATTAGAGAATCATTGAACAAGAGTTGTTCACTCATTGGCTAACCCATCACCAATAACTGTTAGGTGAGGTGATGAGTCAGTTGGTGAGACCGCACCACCCACTAGAAATCATTAATCATGGAGATTTTTGCATCTCTACAGAGGGAGTGTAGGGATCCGAGAAAATAGTGGGAGCTAATTTGTTTAAAAATAAAATCCCTAAATAAATTGGTCAAGTCAAAATTACAGTATCTAACTAGAATTTTTGACTCTCTACAGAAAAATGTCTACGTCCAATCCATTGGCACGTATCCTGGACACACATAGACTGACTGGACCTAATTATAAAGATTGGCTCAGGAACTACAAAATTATTTTGGGTTCCGAGAAGTTAACACATGTACTGGACCAGGACCCTCCCACCTTGCCAGCCCATCCATCTGTTGAATAGAGAGCATCTCTGAAAAAATGGATTGACGAAGATAATAAGGCCAGATATTACATGTTGGGCTCGATGTCTAATGAGCTCCAGCGCCAACATGAGGATATCAGGATTGCTCACCAAATGTTGGCTCACCTGCAGAAAATGTTTGGTGAATAGAGTCGCGCAGCCAAATATCAAGTCACAAAATGACTTTTTAAGGCTAAGATGTGTGATGGGCAGTCAGTCCAAGATCACTGTCTGATAATGATCAAGGATATGGAAGAGCTTGAGAAGCTCGGTGTGAAGTTAGACTTAGACCTGTAGAACGATATTATTCTGCAATCCTTGACTAATGCATATGGGCAATTCATCATGAATTACCACATGCATAAACTTCAAAATTTCTTGGCCGAGTTAATGAATATGCTAGTTACCGCTGAGCTTTCTATGAAAATTCTAAAGGCTCAGTTCTTGCTATGGAATGGACTTCTTAAAAAAGAAAGTCTTATGGAAAGAAAAAGAAGTCTGTGAAAAAGCAAAAGGTGGAAGGATCAAGGAAAAAGAAGGCAGAATCGAAGAAAAAGGCCGATGTCAAAGGAAAGTGTTTCCATTATAACAGCGACGGCCATTGGAAGCGGAACTGCCCTACTTACCTGGCCACCCTAAAGAACAAGAAGGAAGGTCCTTCTGGAGGTATGCTCGTTATTGAGTCTAACCTTACGGTTTCTTCTGCATCCAGTTGGGTGCTTGACTCTGGTTCTAGTGCTCATCTGTGCACTTCCATGCAGGGTCTTGAGGATAGCAGGAGGCTGAGGGATGGAGACATGATCCTATGCATCGGTAATGGAGCAAGAGTTGCTGCAGTAGCCATGGGAACATACCCTCTTCGATTACCATCTGGTTTAGAATTAGTTTTGAAAGACTGTTATTTTGTGCCTGCAGCTAGCAGGAATTTGATTTCTATTTCATGCTTAGCATTAGAAGGCTATGTGATTACCTTCTTTAAGGACCATTGTAACATTCTTTATGAAAGAAATAAAATTGCAAATGGTTTTCTTATTAATGGTCTTTATCAGCTACATATTGATGTACCTGTTCTAACTATCGAGCAAGAATGTGAATGCCAAACGACCTAGGGATAGTCCAAACGATAGGATATCTATGGCACCTAAGATTAGGTCATATAGCAGAAGATAGGAATCAATAAATTGAAGAAAAATGGGCTATTGAGTCCATTGACTTCTGAGTCATATCCAACTTATGAATCCTGTCTTCAAGGCAAAATGACTAAACTCCCGTTTGTTGGACATGGGGAGAGGGCCACAGATCTCCTTGCCCTAGTACATACTGATGTGTGCGGCCCATTTCGATGTGCCGGCTAGAGGCAATTTTTGTCTACTTCATTACCTTTACCTGATGATCTATCTAGGTATGGGTATGTGTATCTCATGAGACATAAGTCTGAAGCCTTTGAAAAGTTCAAAGAATTCAGACATGAAGTAGAAAAATAAACTGGAAAACCCATTAAGGTTCTTTGATCAGATCGAGGAGGTGAATACCTTAGCCGGGAATTCCTAGACTATCTCAAGGAAAATGGCATAGTCTCTCAATGGACTCCACCAGGAACACCTCAACTCAACGGGATTTTAGAACGGAGAAATCGGACCCTATTAGATATGGTTCGGTCCATGATGAGCTTCACAGACCTCCCTGATTTTCTTTGGGGACACTCATTGTTAACTTCAATTTATTTACTGAATAGGGTTTCCTCTAAAACAGTTCCTACCACACCGTATGAGATATGGCACGGTAAGAAACCAAGTCTGAGTCATCTCAGAATTTGGGGTTGTCCGGCTCACGTCAAAAGACAACAAGCGGACAAGTTAGAGTTTAGGTCCTTCAGCGCTTGATTCATAGGATATCCTAAAGAGTCATTAGGATACTATTTCTACATTCCAGAAGACCACAATGTGATTATGGGTCGACATGCCATCTTTCTTGAAAAATAGTTTATTCAAGATAGCGGCATTGGAAAATAGATCAAGCTTGATGAGAAAGTCTCACAAGCAGAACGAGCTAAGGACCAAGTGGAACCAAATCAGGTTGAGCCAATAAGAACACTACCTCCTCCACCTTGTAGATCGAAAAGAGTTTTTCGTCCTCCTGAAAGATACTTAGGTATTGTTTCAGAGGATGTAGAGAAAATGTTCCTCGTAGGTAATGGTGCTCATGGTGATGATCCCAAAACCTACAACGAGGCGATATCAGATATCGACTTCGAAAAATGGCTAGAGGCAATGCAGTCAGAAATTGACTCGATGCACTCAAACCAAGTCTGGACCTTGGTAGATCCATCAGAAGGTATAGTACCTATTGGATGCAAATGGATCTTCAAGAGAAAGATTGGTGCAGATGGAAATGTGGAGACATTCAAGGCTAGACAGGTGGCAAAAGGTTATAGTCAACGCGAAGGCATTGACTATCAGGATACCTTTTCCCCAGTAGCTATGCTAAAATCCATCCGCACATTGCTTGCTCTTGCAGCCTATTTCGATTATGAAATATGGCAAATGGATGTGAAAATGGCATTCCTAAATGGATATCTTGAGGAAGATATCTATATGGAATAGCCGCTAGGTTTCACGTCCAGTGATTCTGATCACAAAGTTTGCAAGCTGCAAAGGTCCATATATGGACTTAAGCAAGCATCTCGGAGCTGGAACACTCATTTCAATGATGCGATCAAAATATTTGGTTTCATCAAAAATGAAGAGGAACCATGTATTTTCAAAAGGATCAGTGGGAGCGCTGTTGTCTTCCTCATATTGTACGTGGATGACATCCTCCTTATTGGGAATGATATTCCCATGTTGACATCAGTCAAGATGTGGTTGTCCAAGGAATTCTCCATGAACGACCTAGGCGAAGAATCCTTTATTCTAGGAATTAAGGTCTATAGGGATAGACCGAATAGGATGCTAGGACTTTCACAGAAGATGTACATAGAGAAAGTACTAAAGAAGTTTAGTATGGAAAACTCTAAGAGGAGATTAATACCCTTCAGACATGGTATTCATCTTTCCAAGAAGATGTGCCCTAGCACACCTGAGGAAATAGAATGCATGAGCAAGATCCCTTATGCTTCTGCAATAGGGAGCCTCATGTATGCCATGCTATGTACACGACCTGATATAGCCCATGCTGTGAGTGCCACAAGCAGATATCAGTCAAATCTAGGTGAAGAACACTGGACTTCTATGAAATGTATCCTTAAGTACTTGAGAAGAACTAAGGATATGATGCTGGTCTTTGGTAAAGGAGAACTCTAAGTCTAGGGATACACAGACTCGGATTTCATGTCCGACATAGATGATCGAAAGTCGACATCTGAAAGTCTGTTTGTGTGCAATGGTGGAGCTATCAGCTAGAAGAGTTCCAAGCAAACGGTGATAGCAGATTCCACCATGGAAGCAGAATATATCGCTGTATCAGAGGCTGCAAAGGAAGCATTCTGGTACAAGAAGTTTGCTGTAGAAATCGGAGTAATGCCATCAGATGCCATTCCTCTATACTGCGACAATAATGGCGCCATAGCCCTTGCTAAGGAGCCGAGGTCTCACCAAAAATTCAAGCATATTAAGCGGCGATACCACCTCATCCACGATTACCTTGAAAAGGGTTATGTCGAGGTCAAGAGAGTCAACTCCATAGATAATGTGGCAGACCCACTTACAAAGCCGTTGGGCCAGCAGAAGATCGAAGCCCACCTTGAGAAGATGGGACTTAGACTTGTAGCCAATTGGCTTTAGGACAAGTGGGAGATTGTTAGATATATGTGTCCTAGAAGCCAGAATTGGCTGACACTTGTAATACACTTCTAGGGGCAAAATTATAATTTTGACTAAAATTAATAAATGGGTTATTTTTTATCACATATGTGTATTTAGTGTCTGTGATACATCCTTTGAGTTAATGGCAATGATAATTCATATTTTCAAGAGTTGAAAATTTAAGACATGAATAATCATTATTAACTCATAAAATTGCTCCCGACCATAGGATCATCACGAGGATGGTGATTGATCCAGAAGGTTGGTGTACAATCACTTCTCTTTAGTAGATGAGTCTTGAGTCTACGGTGTGGAGACATCAGAGCGAGAGTACAGGTACTCGTTAGAGAATGAGGGCACTGAGCGTGACCATCTCGAGTAGTCATTAAGGAGTCTACCTTCTCGTCAATGACTGACTCGATGCTACAGTAGTGTGTCTGGTTCTTTGACTTGAGGTGCATCGGCAGTTCACCTTGAGGGTGTTATAGTTTGACTACACCATTACTCGGTCTCCTAGCCATATGGAACCCTGAGGTGTATGTTGGCTATGACATGTTCATTGTAGGAACTGGATGGCATCAAGATGGAATCTATCTACCTCGGTGGTAGAGGAGCAGTCCTATGATAATCATGAGAATCAAGTCCAGAAATCCATGGCCATGGTAGAGTGAAATAATAGACAGAGACTAGGGTTTGACGAGTTCACCTTAACCCTAATCTGATCGGGGCTCAAGATGGAAGAACTGAATCACACAGGTAGCTGCACCAAGAGGTTCGCATTCAGCTCTGATGGGTTGCCACCATATACTGCTAGGTGTCACTGGTGGATTTTGGGAGCAATTAGAATGATTTAGATGATCGATCATTCTAGCTGTTCGAATTAGAAGAGTTCTGATCCATCGAAAAGAGTTTTGATGATATCGATGATGGAGATCATGACATATCCCATTACCATACAGAAATGAACCTAACTGGGTCACACAAACAAGAGTTTGAATCTGGTGATCATCAATTGAACTGATCTAGTTCAATTGATCTGAATGAGATTCAATTAGGTTCAAGGAAATCGTGCTAGCACTCGATTGAACCTATTGGTGCAGAAATCCGTCGCCGCCGGAGGTCGCCGCAATCGAGGCCGCTGGGCGCCGCCGGGGACCTGCAAAACGAAGTCCCGTCCGGAACCGATGGGGTGGTGGCTCCGGCAGGACCCTCCGACGGTCAAGTTAGTTTCTGACCAACAGTAATGGAGTGCTCGGAATGAGTTTCGGAGCTTAGAGATGTGGAGGAGAGCTTAGAGAGTCAAGAGTCCAGAGAGCTTAGCCTTAGCATGTCGGGAGGGTCCTTTATATAGTGGAGCTTGATGGTGACAACTGCAGCCGCGTGCTGGCGGGCCGCTCGAGGTTCGGCGGAGTCAGTCCCACTGGTGCCGTGTGCGGCGGATTGAGGGTGACAGCCATCGCCGCCTGGCAGTGGGTCGCTATCGCCCGCGGTGGACTGACCGATGGTGCGGCGGACTGACTGATGGTGATGGTTGCAGAGCTTGCCGAATGAAGGGTTGAAGGCCTTCGTCGTGTGCCCATTTCGGAGGAGTTCGGGCTCCTGAAGAGGAAGATAGGAGGGAGTTCGGCTCCCATAGGCGTCTGGCAAGAGGTATGCAGCTAAGGCTCGTCCGCAGAAGAGTTCGGCTGCTGAGAAGCCGAAGCTCGGCCGTCTGGGGTTCGGCCGGCTGTTGGGCTTGGGCTGAGGCTTGGACACTTGAGAGTTCGGTAGGAGCTCGGTCGGCCGAAGTTTGATGAGGGCGACCGCTGAGGAGTTCGGCCCAGTGACGACTGCTGAGGAGTTCGGGCTCCTGAGTACGAGTGACGAGCCCGTCTGCTGAGGAGTTCGGCCGCTGAGACGACTTCATTGAAGCTCGGCCGCTTGGAGTCGGTCCGAAGGAGTTCGGCCGCTGAGAGGACTTCATTGAAGCTCGGCCGCTTGGAGTCGGCCCGAAGAGTTCGGCCGAAAGGGAAACCCGGGAGGAACTCGGCCCAGAAAGGTTCGCAGGAGCCCGGATGGCCGAACGGGCGTCTGGGAGGAGTCCGTCTCCCGAAGAAGTCCAGCCGCTTGGAGTCCAAGGAGCTCGGCCGCTCAGGAAAGTTCGGCTGGCGGTGGGAGTTCGCCCGGAGCCTGGCGCTGGGGAGTTCGGCAGCTTGGTAGTTCGGCCCGGACCTTGGCGCAGGGGAGTTCGGCCTCTAGGCAGTTCGGCCGTGGTAGGGGCTCGGCCTGGCGCCTGGCGCTATAGCTCTTCAGCGGCTACTGGTTACATTGGGCCTGAGCGTCGGGCCGGGCTTCGGCAGGAGCGGGATTTATCCCCAACAGTAGCCCCCCACTCCCGAGTTCAAAAATTGAAGGAAGGGAGTACCAAAACAGGCGACTGCCGAAGTCTTCTTCCAGGCTCCGCATTTGTTGCAGCTGAAGCTCGGGGGAGGTCTCATCTCCAGCCAATGTTTGACGCTGAAGTTGAAATGGAACTCGTTTCTAGCTAAAGTCGATGAAGCTGATGTTGAAGCCGAAGTAAGAAGTAAAACTCGCCTCCTTCGGTCGAGGTCGGATTTGAGCTCCTCGGGGGCGACATTATCTTCATCAGTTGAAGTCGACTCGAGGGAGACCTCCTATCTTGCAGCCGAGGTTGAAGTGCGCGCTCGGGGGAGATCTTATCTCCTACGGCCGAGCTTCCCTCGGGGGAGATCTTATCTCCTGCAGCCGAAGTGAAGTGCGCGCTCGGGGGAGATCTTATCTCCTGTAGCCGAGCTTCCCTCGGGGGAGATCTTATCTCCTGCGGCCGAGGTTGGTGCTCGTGTTAGGACGAGGTTCTCCTCCTGTTCCTAACCGAGGTTGTTTCGGTCGCTCGGGAGAGATCTTATCTCTAGCCGAGGTTGGCACTCGTGTTAGGACGAGGTTCTCCTCCTGTTCCTAATCGAGGTTGTTTCCGGTCGCTCGGGAGAGATCTTATCTCTAGCCGAGGTTGTCGACGGTCGCTCGGAGAGATCTTATCTCTAGCCGAGGTTGGCACCTCGTGTTAGGACGAGGTTCTCCTCCTGTTCCTAACCGAGATTGTTCCGGTCGCTCGGGAGAGATCTTATCTCTAGCCGAGGTTGGTGCTCGTGTTAGGACGAGGTTCTCCTCCTGTTCCTAACCGAGGTTGCTTCCACGGTCGCTCGGAGAATCTTATCTCTAGCCGAGGTTGGTGGCTCGTGTTAGGACGAGGTTCTCCTCCTGTTCCTAACCGAGGTTGTTCCGGTCGCTCGGAGAGATCTTATCTCTAGCCGAGCTCATGTTTGCCTTAACCGAGGTTGTTCCGGTCGCTCGGGAGAGATCTTATCTCTAGCCGAGGTTTGCTCGCTGTTTAGGACGAGGTTTCTCCTCCTGTTCCTAACCGAGGTGTTCCCGTCGGGAGAGATTTTCTCTAGCCGGAGTTCGGTCGCTCGGAAGAGAGATCTTATCTCTAACGGGTTGTCAACGGTCGCTCGGGAGAGATCTTATCTCTAGCCTGAGGTTGAACGCAGCGCTCGGGGAGATCTTATCTCCTACGGCCGAGCTTGTTTCGGAGGGGATCTTATCTCCTGCGGCCGAAGTGAAGTGCGCGCTCGGGGGAGATCTTATCTCTGTAAGCCGAGGCTTCCCCTCGGGGAGATCTTATCTCCTGCAGCCGAGGTTGGTGCTCGTGTTAGGACGAGGTTCTCCTCCTGTTCCTAACCGAGGTTGTTTCGGTCGCTCGGGAGAGATCTTATCTCTAGCCGAGTTGGACTCATGTTAGGATGGGTTCTCCTCCTGTTCCTAACCGAGTTGTTCCGGTCGCTCGGAGAGATCTTATCTCTAGCCGAGGTTGTCGACGGTCGCTCGGGAGAGATCTTATCTCTAGCGAGGTTGCACTCGTGGTTGTCACGGTCGCTCGGGAGAGATCTTATCTCTAGCCGAGTTGAAGTGCGCGCTCGGGGGAGATCTTATCTCCTACGGCCGAGCTTCCCTCGGGGGAGATCTTATCTCCTGCAGCCGAGTCCCTCGGGGAGATCTTATTCTCCTGCGGACCGAGCTTATTGCTCGCGTTAGGACGAGGTTCTCCTCCAGTTCCTAACGCGGTTGGCCGCTTTTTCCCTGTCACTACATGGTTTTCGCATCCAGGAATAATATTATCGAAAGAAAGAAATTTTATTGAAAGGAAGTTACTAGTAGCGCATCCCCCAAATTCTGTATTTCAAGATCGTGATAACGTTGTTCCTCCGCATTTCTTCGGCAATAAGTTCCGGGGTGGACGACCTCCTCATGCTGAACTCCTCAATTTGGTGCAAGCTCTTGTTGCTGGGAGACGGCGAATCGCTGATGCACCGAGATCTTCCCAGGGGCAATGTGAACGACGCCGTAAGGTGGCCGACCTTCTTGCAGTCTCTGGCTACGGCAGCGCCCTTAGCCGATCTTTTTCTGCTTCAGGCCGGTACCGGAGGAATTTACCCAGCCGACCCGTTCTGACGAGCTCCTCAACTTCGTCTCGGAGCTGGATGCATCCCTCCGTGTCGTGGCCGTGGTCGTGATGGTAGAGGCAGTACTTATTTCGATCGCGCTTGTTTGGGGGAGATCGTAATCCTTCCGGTCTTGGCAGCTGGTGTTTTACTTCGGTGAGAATCTGGGTTCGAGGAGCGTTGAGGGGGCATAGCGGCGGAACCTTCCGGGAGGAGGACTCCTTCGCGCCTCTTTATCAGGGCGAGTTCGAGGAGTTCGGGCCCGCCTGCTTTCGTAGGGGGTCTGCGAGTGCAGCCGAGCTTCACCCAGCTCTTCCTCGTCCGCCAGCCGGTCCTTTCTGACGAGCTCCTCATCTTTCAATTTGAAGGCTTCTTCCGCACGGGCATATCTCTCGGCTCGAGCCAGCAGGTCGGCGAAGTCCCTGGGATACCTTTTTTCCAGAGAGAACAGCAAGTTATTTTTCTGAAGGCCGCCCTTAAGTGCGGCCATCGCGACAGACTGGTCCAGGTCCCGGACTTCCAATGCCGCGGGCGTTGAATCGAGTGACGTAAGTCCGGATGGATTCCCCTTGCTTCTGCTTGACGCTCATCAGGGAATCTGAACCTCGGCTCGGTCGTCGGCTGCTGATGAAGTGGGCCGCGAACCGACTGCTCATCTGGTCGAAAGAGAAGATCGTGTTGGGCTTCAACGCCGAGTACCAGTTCCTCGCTGCTCCCTTTAAGGTAGACGGGAAGGCTCGGCACAGCACGGCATCTGAAGCGCCGTGAAGCAGCATCATGGCCCGGAAGGCCCCCAGGTGATCAACCGGATCAGAAGTTCCATCGTAGCTTTCCAGTTGAGGGAGCTCGAAGGTCGGGTGGAACAGGTTCTTGCATGATTTTCTGCGAGAAAGGAGGGTCTGCACAAACGTCATCACCACGCGAGGGGGGACGAAGTTCTTCAATTCGCCGGTTCATTTCCAAGAGCCTTTGGCCCAGCAGGTCCTCACGGTCTCTGATCTCCAAGGCTTTCTGGTGAGATGGGCGCGAGGCTTCACCCTTGGTCGATCCATGATCCGAACGAGGGCTCTCCCTCCTCCGCCTCTCCAATCCGGGTATCGGAGGTCGGGCTGCCCAGGCCGGTCGCTCTTGGACTGGATCATCCGACTTCGGGGAGTCCCGCGCCGGTCGGGCTGGCACTGGGACTTGTTGGTGCAGCACCGCCTGCACCGCCTCCGTGAGACCGCGAACGTGCTGGATGAGCTGGTTGAACTGCTCCGTATCCACTGCGGCTATAGACGGGGGCTGAGTCACCGGGGCCGGAGCAGGGACGGACGGACTCGGAGGGGATCGAGCCGCGGAAGCCGTCGAGCGCCGCGTCGAAGCCCTTCTGGGGGGCATTTTCCTCTTTCCAGAGAAGGAATTCTGAAGAGGGAGAAGAGAGATCCGGAGCAGGGGCGGAAAATCGTCGCCGAGCACTCCTTTAAGAACAAGGGAACCTCGAAGGTTCAGGCCCTTCCTTCTAGCGCCAATCTGTTGGTGCAGAAATCCGTCGCCGCCGGAGGTCGCCGCAATCGAGGCCGCTGGGCGCCGCCGGGGACCTGCAAAACGAAGTCCCGTCCGGAACCGGTGGGGTGGTGGCTCCGGCAGGACCCTCCGACGGTCAAGTTAGTTTCCGACCAACAGTAATGGAGTGCTCGGAATGAGTTCCGGAGCTTAGAGATGTGGAGGAGAGCTTAGAGAGTCAAGAGTTCAGAGAGCTTAGCCTTAGCGTGTCGGGAGGGTCCTTTATATAGTGGAGCTTGATGGTGACAACTGCAGCCGCGTGCTGGCGGGCCGCTCGAGGTTCGGCGGAGTCAGTCCCACTGGTGCCGTGTGCGGCGGATTGAGGGTGACAGCCATCGCCGCCTGGCAGTGGGTCGCTATCGCCCGCGGCGGACTGACCGATGGTGCGGCGGACTGACTGATGGTGATGGTTGCAGAGCTTGCCGAATGAAGGGTTGAAGGCCTTCGTCGTGTGCCCATTTCGGAGGAGTTCGGGCTCCTGAAGAGGAAGATAGGAGGGAGTTCGGCTCCCATAGGCGTCTGGCAAGAGGTATGCAGCTAAGGCTCGTCCGCAGAAGAGTTCGGCTGCTGAGAAGCCGAAGCTCGGCCGTCTGGGGTTCGGCCGGCTGTTGGGCTTGGGCTGAGGCTTGGACACTTGAGAGTTCGGTAGGAGCTCGGTCGGCCGAAGTTTGATGAGGGCGACCGCTGAGGAGTTCGGCCCAGTGACGACTGCTGAGGAGTTCGGGCTCCTAAGTGACGACTGCTGAGGAGTTCGGCCGCTGAGACGACTTCATTGAAGCTCGGCCGCTTGGAGTCGGCCCGAAGGAGTTCGGCCGCTGAGAGGACTTCATTGAAGCTCGGCCGCTTGGAGTCGGCCCGAAGGAGTTCGGCCGCTGAGAGGACTTCATTGAAGCTCGGCCGCTTGGAGTCGGCCCGAAGGAGTTCGGCCGCTGAAGGAGCTCGGCCGCTGGATCGGCCCGAAGAAGTTCGGCCGAAGGGGAAACCTGGGAGGAGCCCGGATGGCCGAACGGGCGTCCGGGAGGAGTCCGTCTCCCGAAGAAGTCCAGCCGCTTGGAGTCCAAGGAGCTCGGCCCTCAGGAAGTTCGGCTGGCGGTGGGAGTTCGGCCCGGAGCCTGGCGCTGGGGAGTTCGGCAGCTAGGTAGTTCGGCCCGGACCTTGGCGCAGGGGAGTTCGGCCTCTAGGCAGTTCGGCCGTGGTAGGGGCTCGGCCTGGCGCCTGGCGCTATAGCTCTTCAGCGGCTACTGGTTACATTGGGCTGAGCGTCGGGCCGGGCTTCGGCAGGAGCGGGATTTATCCCAACATCATTGAAGCTCGGCCGCTTTGGAGTCGGGCCGAAGAGATTCAGGCCGCTGAGAGGCTTATCATTGAAGCTTGGCCGCTTGGGTCGGCCCGAAGAGCTTCGGCCGAAGGGGAAACCTGGGAGGAGCCCTGATGGCCGAACAGGGTCCGGGGAGGAGTCCGTCTCCCGAAGAGTCTCAGCCGCTGGAGTCCAAGGAGCTCGGCCTCAGGGAAGTTCGGTGGCAGGTGGAGTTCGGGCCCGGAGCGGCGCTGGGGAGTTCGTCAGCTTGGTAGTTCGGCCCGGACCTATGGCGCAGGGAGGTTCGGCCTCTACGGCAGTTCTGGCGGGGGTAGGGGCTCGGCCTTGGCCTGGCGCTATGCTCATTCAGCGGCTACTGGTTACATTGGCTTGAGCAGTCCGGCGTGCTTCGGTCATGAGCGGCGATTATATTCTCAACGAGCCCCCCCACTCCCGAGTTTCAAAAATTGAAGGAAGGGCATACCAAAACAGGCAGCTGCCGAAGTTCTTCTTCAGGAGCTCCGCATTTGTTGCAGCTGAAGCTCGGGGGAGGTCTCATTCTCCATGCCGATGTTTTTGGAGTTGAAATGGAAACTCGTTTCTAGCTAAAGTCGATGAAGGCTGATGTTGAAGCCGAGCAGTAAAAGTAAACTCGCCTTCTTCGGGTCGAGGTCGGATTTGAGTCTCGCCGGGCGACATTATCTTCATCAGTTGAAGTCGATCGGGGGGGAGGGGGGGAAAAAAAACCTTCCTATCTTGCAGCCGAGGTTGAAGTGCGCGCTGGGGGAGATCTTATCTCCTACGCCGAGACTTCCCGGGGGAAAGATCTTATCTCTGCGCCGAAGTGAAGTGCCGCGCTCGGGGGAGATCTTATTCCTGTAGCGAGCTTTCCCTCGGGGGAGATCTTATTCTCCTGACGGCCGAGGTTGTGCTCGTGTTAGGATGATGGTTCTCCTCCTGTTCCTAACGAGGTTGTTTCAGGTCGTCTGCGGAGAGATCTTATCTCTAGCCGAGGTTGGCACTCGTGTTAGGGAGTTTCCTCCTGTATCCTAACTGAGGTTGATTCCGGACCGCCTCGAGAGAGATCTTATCTCTAAGCCGGGTTGTCGACGGTCGCTCGGAGAGATCTTATTCTCTAAGCCGAGGTTGGCCCGATGTGTTAGCGACGGTTCTCCTCTGTTCACTAAACCGAAGATTGTTCCGTCGCTTCGGAGAGATCTTATCTCTAGCCGAGTTGGTGCTCGTGTTAGGATGAAGTTCTCCTCCTGTTCCTTAACGAGGTTGCTTCCAGTCGCTCGGAAGAAGATCTTATCTCTAGCAGAGGTTGGTTGCTGTGTTAGGGGAGTTCTCCTCCTGTTCCTAACGAGGTTGTTCCGGTCAGCTCGGAGGTGAGAATCTTATCTCTAGCCGAGTTGGTGCTCATGTTAGGAGAGTCTCCCTCCTGCTCCTTAACCAAGGATGTCCGGTCGCTCGGAGAAGATCTTATTCTCTAGCCGAGGTTTGTTGCTCGCTGTTTAGGACGAGGTTCTCTCCTGTTTCTAACCGAGTTGTTCCAGTCGCTCGTGGAAGAGATTTTATCCTCTAGCGGAGGTTGTCAACGGTCGCTCGGGGAGAAAGACTTATCTTCTAATCGAGGGTTTGTCAACGGTCGCTCGGAAGATCTTATCTCTAGCTGAGGATTGAATGGCGCCGGGAGGGATCTTATCTCCTACGGCGGCTTCCCTCGGGGGAGTATTGATCTCCTGCAGCCGAAGTAAGTGCGCGCATCGGGGGAGATCTTATCTCATGTAGCCGAGCTTCCCTCTCGGGGAGATCTTAATTCTCCTGCGGCCGAGGTTGTGCTCGTGTTGTAGGACGATGGTTCTCCGCCTGTTCCTAACCGAAGGTTGTTTCGGTCTGCTCGGGAGAAGATCTTATCTCTATCCGAGTTGCCACTCATGTTAGGATGAGGTTATCCTCCTGTTCCTAACCGAGTGTTCGGAGTTCGTCGGAAGAATCTTATCTTAGCCGAGGTTTGTCGACGGTCGCTCGGAAAGATCTTATCTCTCAGCCGAGGTTTTGCACTCGTGGATTGTCAACGCGTCGCATCGGGAGAGATCTTATCTTTAGCGAGGTTGAAGTGCGCGGCTCGGGGAAGAATCTTAATCTTCCTTACGGCCGAGCTTCCCTCGGGGAGATCTTTATCTCCTGCCAGAGCCGAAATGCCAGCGCTCGGGGAGATCTTATTCTCCTGCGGACCGAGCTTATTGCTCGCGTTAGGACGAGGTTCATTCTCCAGTTCCATAACGCGGATTGGCCGGCTTTTTCCCTGTCACTACATGGTTTTCGCATTCCAGGAATAATTATTTATCGAAAGAAAGAATTTTAGTTGAAAGAAAGTTACTAGTACGCGGCATCCCCAAATTCTGTATTTTCAAAATCCGTTGATAACATTGTTACCTCCGGCATTCTTCGCCAATAAGTTCCGCGCGTGGACGAACCTCCTCATTGCTGAATCCTCTTTGGTGCAAGCTCTTGTTGCTGGGAGACGGCGAATCGCTGATGCCCACCGCAGATTTTCCCCAGGGGCAATGTGAACGACGCCGTAAGTTGCCGACTTCTTGCAGTCCGTGGCTACGGCAAGCAGCCTTAAGCCGATCTTTTTCATGCCTTCAGCCCAGGTACCGGAAGAATTTACCCAGCCGACCCGTTCTGACGAGCTCCTCAACTTCGTCTCGAGCTGGAGCATCCCTTCGTGTCATGGCAAATCGTGGCGTGATGGTAGAGGCAGGTACTTATTTCGATCGCGCTGTTTGGGAGAGATCGTAATCCTTCGTCGTTGGACAGCATTGGTTGTTTACTTCGGTTGAGAATTGGGTTCGAGGGCGTTGAGGGGGCATAGCGGTGGGACCTTCCGGGAGGAGGATCCTTCGCGCCTCTTTATCAGGGGCGAGGTTCGAGGTAGTTCGGAGCCCGCCTGCATTTCGTAGGGGGTCTGCGAGTGCAAGCCGAGCTTCACCCAGCTCTTCCTCGTCCCGCCAGCGATCCTTTCTGACGAGATTAATACCTTCAGACATGGTATTCATCTTTCCAAGAAGATGTGCCCTAGCACACCTGAGGAAATAGAATGCATGAGCAAGATCCCTTATGCTTCTGCAATAGGGAGCCTCATGTATGCCATGCTATGTACACGACCTGATATAGCCCATGCTGTGAGTGTCACAAGCAGATATCAGTCAAATCTAGGTGAAGAACACTGGACTTCTATGAAATGTATCCTTAAGTACTTGAGAAGAACTAAGGATATGATGCTGGTCTTTGGTAATGGAGAACTCCAAGTCTAGGGATACACAGACTCGGATTTCATGTCCGACATAGATGATCGAAAGTCGACATCTGAAAGTCTGTTTGTGTGCAATGGTGGAGCTATCAGCTAGAAGAGTTTCCAAGCAAACGGTGATAGTCAGATTCCACCATGGAAGCAGAATATATCGCTGCATCAGAGGCTGCAAAGGAAGCATTCTGGTACAAGAAGTTTGCTGTAGAAATTGGAGTAATGCCATCAGATGCCATTCCTCTATACTGCGACAACAATGGCGCCATAGCCCTTGCTAAGGAGCCGAGGTCTCACCAAAATTCAAGCACATTAAGCGGCGATACCACCTCATCCGCGATTACCTCGAAAAGGATTATGTCGAGGTCAAGAGAGTCAACTCCATAGATAATGTGGCAGACCCACTTACAAAGTCGTTGGGCCAGTAGAAGATCGAAGCCCACCTTGAGAAGATGGGACTTAGACTTGTAGCCAATTGGCTTTAGGACAAGTGGAGATTGTTAGATATATGTGCCCTAGAAGCCAGAATTGGCTGACACTTGTAATACACTTCTAGGGGCAAAATTATAATTTTGACTAAAATCAATAAAATGGGTTATTTTCTATCACATATGTGTATTTAGTGTCTGTGATACATCTTTTGAGTTAATGGTAATGATAATTCATATTTTCAAGAGTTGAAAATTTAAGACATGAATAATCATTATTAACTCATAAAAATTGCTCCCGACCATAGGATCATCACGAGGATGGTGATTGATCCAGAAGGTTGGTGTACAATCGCTTCTCTTTAGTAGATGAGTCTTGAGTCTACGGTGTGGAGACATCAGAGCGAGAGTACAGGTACTCGTTAGAGAATGAGGGCACTGAGCGTGACCATCTCGAGTAGTCATTAAGGAGTCTACCTTCTCGTCAATGACTGACTCGATGCTACAGTAGTGTGTCTGATTCTTTGACCTGAGGTGCATCGGCAGTTCACCTTGAGGGTGTTATAGTTTGACTACACCATTACTCGGTCTCCTAGCCATATGGAATCCTGAGGTGTATGTTGGCTATGACATGTTCATTGTAGGAACTGGATGGCATCAAGATGGAATCTATCTACCTTCGGTGGTAGAGGAGCAGCCCTATGATGATCATGAGAATCAAGTCCAGAAGCCCATGGCCATGGTAGAGTGAAATAATAGACACTTGATCGAATGATCTAGGGTTTGACGAGTTCACCTTAACCCTAATCTGATCGGGGCTCAAGATAGAAGAACTTAATCACACAGTAGCCCCAAGAGTACATTACTTGATGGTTGCCACCATATACTGCTAGTATCACTTGATTTACAATTATTTTAGTATCAACTAGTTATTTGAACCAGAAGACGACCACAAAAAACTTTCATGACTGATTAGAAACTGTTGGTGCAGAAATCCGTCGCCGCCGGAGGTCGCCGCAATCGAGGCCGCTGGGCGCCGCCGGGGACCTGCAAAACGAAGTCCCGTCCGGAACCGGTGGGGTGGTGGCTCCGGCAGGACCCTCCGACGGTCAAGTTAGTTTCCGGACCAACAGTAATGGAGTGCTCGGAATGAGTTCCGGAGCTTAGAGATGTGGAGGAGAGCTTAGAGAGTCGAGAGTTCAGAGAGCTTAGCCTTAGCGTGTCGGGAGGGGTCCTTTATATAGTGGAGCTTAGTTGATGGTGACAACTGCAGCCGCGTGCTGGCGGGCCGCTCGAGGTTCGGCGGAGTCAGTCCCACTGGTGCCGTGTGCGGCGGATTGAGGGTGACAGCCATCGCCGCCTGGCAGTGGGTCGCTATCGCCCGCGGCGGACTGACCGATGGTGCGGCGGACTGACTGATGGTGATGGTTGCAGAGCTTGCCGAATGAAGGGTTGAAGGCCTTCGTCGTGTGCCCATTTCGGAGGAGTTCGGGCTCCTGAAGAGGAAGATAGGAGGGAGTTCGGCTCCCATAGGCGTCTGGCAAGAGGTATGCAGCTAAGGCTCGTCCGCAGAAGAGTTCGGCTGCTGAGAAGCCGAAGCTCGGCCGTTCTGGGGTTCGGCCGGCTGTTGGGCTTGGGCTGAGGCTTGGACACTTGAGAGTTCGGTAGGAGCTCGGTCGGCCGAAGTTTGATGAGGGCGACCGCTGAGGAGTTCGGCCCAGTGACGACTGCTGAGGAGTTCGGGCTCCTAAGTGACGAGCCCTCCGCTGAGGAGTTCGGCCGCTGAGAGGACTTCATTGAAGCTCGGCCGCTTGGAGTCGGTCCGAAGGAGTTCGGCCGCTGAGAGGACTTCATTGAAGCTCGGCCGCTTGGAGTCGGGGAGGGTCCGAAGGAGTTCGGCCGAAGGGGAAACCCGGGAGGAGTTCGGATGGCCGAACGGGCGTCTGGGAGGAGTCCGTCTCCCGAAGAAGTCCAGCCGCTTGGAGTCCAAGGAGCTCGGCCGTCAGGAAGTTCGGCTGGCGGTGGGAGTTCGGCCCGGAGCCTGGCGCTGGGGAGTTCGGCAGCTAGGTAGTTCGGCCCGGACCTTGGCGCAGGGGAGTTCGGCCTCTAGGCAGTTCGGCCGTGGTAGGGGCTCGGCCTGGCGCCTGGCGCTAAAGCTCTTCAGCGGCTACTGGTTACATTGGGCTGAGCGTCGGGCCGGGCTTCGGCAGGAGCGGGATTTATCCCCAACAGTAGCCCCCCCACTCCCGAGTTCAAAAATTGAAGGAAGGGAGTACCAAAACAGGCGACTGCCGAAGTCTTCTTCCAGGCTCCGCATTTGTTGCAGCTGAAGCTCGGGGGAGGTCTCATCTCCAGCCAATATTGACGCTGAAGTTGAGGCTGAGGCTTGGGGGAGACCTCATCTTCAGTCGATGTTTGGAGTTGAAATGGAACTCGTTTCCAGCTAAAGTCGATGAAGCTGATGTTGAAGCCGAAGTAAATCTCGCCTCCTTCGGTCGAGGTCGGATTTGAGCTCCTCGGGGGCGACATTATCTTCATCAGTTGAAGTCGACTCGAGGGAGACCTCCTATCTTGCAGCCGAGGTTGAAGTGCGCGCTCGGGGGAGATCTTATCTCCTACGGCCGAGCTTCCCTCGGGGGAGATCTTATCTCCTGCAGCCGAAGTGAAGTGCGCGCTCGGGGGAGATCTTATCTCCTGTAGCCGAGCTTCCCTCGGGGGAGATCTTATCTCCTGCGGCCGAGGTTGGTGCTCGTGTTAGGACGAGGTTCTCCTCCTGTTCCTAACCGAGGTTGTTCGGTCGCTCGGGAGAGATCTTATCTCTAGCCGAGGTTGGTGCTCGTGTTAGGACGAGGTTCTCCTCCTGTTCCTAACCGAGGTTGTTCACGGTCGCTCGGGAGAGATCTTATCTCTAGCCGAGGTTGTCAACGGTCGCTCGGGAGAGATCTTATCTCTAGCCGAGGTTGGTGCTCGTGTTAGGACGAGGTTCTCCTCCTGTTCCTAACCGAGGTTGTTCCGGTCGCTCGGGAGAGATCTTATCTCTAGCCGAGGTTGGTGCTCGTGTTAGGACGAGGTTCTCCTCCTGTTCCTAACCGAGGTTGGTCGCTCGGGAGAGATCTTATCTCTAGCCGAGGTTGTCAACGGTCGCTCGGGAGAGATCTTATCTCTAGCCGAGGTTGGTGCTCGTGTTAGGACGAGGTTCTCCTCCTGTTCCTAACCGAGGTTGTTCACGGTCGCTCGGGAGAGATCTTATCTCTAGCCGAGGTTGTCAACGGTCGCTCGGGAGAGATCTTATCTCTAGCCGAGGTTGGTGCTCGTGTTAGGACGAGGTTCTCCTCCTGTTCCTAACCGAGGTTGTTCACGGTCGCTCGGGAGAGATCTTATCTCTAGCCGAGGTTGTCAACGGTCGCTCTCGGGGGAGATCTTATCTCCTACGGCCGAGCTTCCCTCGGGGGAGATCTTATCTCCTGCAGCCGAAGTGAAGTGCGCGCTCGGGGGAGATCTTATCTCCTGTAGCCGAGCTTCCCTCGGGGGAGATCTTATCTCCTGCGGCCGAGGTTGGTGCTCGTGTTAGGACGAGGTTCTCCTCCTGTTCCTAACCGAGGTTGTTTCGGTCGCTCGGGAGAGATCTTATCTCTATCCGAGGTTGGTGCTCGTGTTAGGACGAGGTTCTCCTCCTGTTCCTAACCGAGGTTGTTCCGGTCGCTCGGGAGAGATCTTATCTCTAGCCGAGGTTGTCAACGGTCGCTCGGGAGAGATCTTATCTCTAGCCGAGGTTGGCACTCGTGGTTGTCAACGGTCGCTCGGGAGAGATCTTATCTCTAGCCGAGGTTGAAGTGCGCGCTCGGGGGAGATCTTATCTCCTACGGCCGAGCTTCCCTCGGGGGAGATCTTATCTCCTGCAGCCGAAGTGCGCGCTCGGGGGAGATCTTATCTCCTGCGACCGAGCTTATTGCTCGCGTTAGGACGAGGTTCTCCTCCAGTTCCTAACGCGGTTGGCCGCTTTTTCCCTGTCACTACATGGTTTTCGCATCCAGGAATAATATTATCGAAAGAAAGAAATTTTATTGAAAGGAAAGTTACTAGTAGCGCATCCCCCAAATTCTGTATTTCAAGATCGTGATAACGTTGTTCCTCCGCATTTCTTCGGCAATAAGTTCCGGGGTGGACGACCTCCTCATGCTGAACTCCTCAATTTGGTGCAAGCTCTTGTTGCTGGGAGACGGCGAATCGCTGATGCACCGAGATCTTCCCAGGGGCAATGTGAACGACGCCGTAAGGTGGCCGACCTTCTTGCAGTCTCTGGCTACGGCAGCGCCCTTAGCCGATCTTTTTCTGCTTCAGGCCGGTACCGGAGGAATTTACCCAGCCGACCCGTTCTGACGAGCTCCTCAACTTCGTCTCGGAGCTGGATGCATCCCTCCGTGTCGTGGCCGTGGTCGTGATGGTAGAGGCAGTACTTATTTCGATCGCGCTTGTTTGGGGGAGATCGTAATCCTTTCGGTCTTGGCAGCTGGTGTTTTACTTCGGTGAGAATCTGGGTTCGAGGAGCGTTGAGGGGGGCATAGCGGTGGGACCTTCCGGGAGGAGGACTCCTTCGCGCCTCTTTATCAGGGCGAGTTCGAGGAGTTCGGGCCCGCCTGCTTTCGTAGGGGGTCTGCGAGTGCAGCCGAGCTTCACCCAGCTCTTCCTCGTCCGCCAGCCGATCCTTTCTGACGAGCTCCTCATCTTTCAATTTGAAGGCTTCTTCCGCACGGGCATATCTGTCGGCTCGAGCCAGCAGGTCAGCGAAGTCCCTGGGATACCTTTTTTCCAGAGAGAATAGCAAGTTATTTTTCTGAAGGCCGCCCTTAAGTGCGGCCATCGCGACAGACTGGTCCAGGTCCCGGACTTCCAATGCCGCGGCGTTGAATCGAGTGACGTAAGTCCGGATGGATTCCCCTTGCTTCTGCTTGACGCTCATCAGGGAATCTGAACCTCGGCTCGGTCGTCGGCTGCTGATGAAGTGGGCCGCGAACCGACTGCTCATCTGGTCGAAAGAGAAGATCGTGTTGGACTTCAACGCCGAGTACCAGTTCCTCGCTGCTCCCTTTAAGGTAGACGGAAAGGCTCGACACAGCACGGCATCTGAAGCACCGTGAAGCAGCATCATGGCCCGAAAGGCCCCCAGGTGATCAACCGGATCAGAAGTTCCATCGTAGCTTTCCAGTTGAGGGAGCTCGAAGGTCGGTGGAACAGGTTCTTGCATGATTTTCTGCGAGAAAGGAGGGTCTGCACAAACGTCATCACCACGCGAGGGGGGACGAAGTTCTTCAATTCGCCGGTTCATTTCCAAGAGCCTTTGGCCCAGCAGGTCCTCACGGTCTCTGATCTCCAAGGCTTTCTGGTGAGATGGGTGCGAGGCTTCACCCTTGGTCGATCCATGATCCGAACGAGGGCTCTCCCTCCTCCGCCTCTCCAATCCGGGTATCGGAGGTCGGGCTGCCCAGGTCGGTCGCTCTTGGACTGGATCATCCGACTTCAGGGAGTCCCGCGCCGGTCGGGCTGGCACTGGGACTTGTTGGTGTAGCACCGCCTGCACCGCCTCCGTGAGACCGCGAACGTGCTGGATGAGCTGGTTGAACTGCTCCGTATCCACTGCGGCTATAGATGGGGGCTGAGTCACCGGGGCCGGAGCAGGGACGGACGGACTCGGAGGGGATCGAGCCGCGGAAGCCGTCGAGCGCCGCGTCGAAGCCCTTCTGGGGGGCATTTCCTCTTTCCAGAGAAGGAATTCTGAAGAGGGAGAAGAGAGATCCGGAGCAGGGACGGAAAATCGTCGCCGAGCACTCCTTTAAGAACAAGGGAACCTCGAAGGTTCAGGCCCTTCCTCTAGCGCCAATCTGTTGGTGCAGAAATCCATCGCCGCCGGAGGTCGCCGCAATCGAGGCCGCTGGGCGCCGCCGGGGACCTGCAAAACGAAGTCCCGTCCGGAACCGGTGGGGTGGTGGCTCCGGCAAGACCCTCCGACGGTCAAGTTAGTTTCTGACCAACAGTAATGGAGTGCTCGGAATGAGTTCCAGAGCTTAGAGATGTGGAGGAGAGCTTAGAGAGTCAAGAGTCCAGAGAGCTTAGCCTTAGCGTGTCGGGAGGGTCCTTTATATAGTGGAGCTTGATGGTGACAACTGCAGCCGCGTGCTGGTGGGCCGCTCGAGGTTCGGCGGAGTCAGTCCCACTGGTGCCGTGTGCGGCGGATTGAGGGTGACAGCCATCGCCGCCTGGCAGTGGGTCGCTATCGCCCGCGGTGGACTGACCGATGGTGCGGTGGACTGACTGATGGTGATGGTTGCAGAGCTTGCCGAATGAAGGGTTGAAGGCCTTCGTCGTGTGCCCATTTCGGAGGAGTTCGGGCTCCTGAAGAGGAAGATAGGAGAAAGTTCGGCTCCCATAGGCGTCTGGCAAGAGGTATGCAGCTAAGGCTCGTCCGCAGAAGAGTTCGGCTGCTGAGAAGCCGAAGCTCGACCATCTGGGGTTCGGCCGGCTGTTGGGCTTGGGCTGAGGCTTGGACACTTGAGAGTTCGGTAGGAGCTCGATCGGCCGAAGTTTGATGAGGGCGACCGCTGAGGAGTTCGGCCCAGTGACGACTGCTGAGGAGTTCGGGCTCCTAAGTGACGACTGCTGAGGAGTTCGGCCGCTGAGACGACTTCATTGAAGCTCGGCCGCTTGGAGTCGGCCCGAAGGAGTTCGGCCGCTGAGAGGACTTCACCGAAGCTCGGTCGCTTGGAGTCGGCCCGAAGGAGTTCGACCGCTGAGAGGACTTCATTGAAGCTCGGCCGCTTGGAGTCGGCCCGAAGGAGTTCGGCCGCTGAGAGGACTTCATTGAAGCTCGGCCGCTTGGAGTCGGCCCGAAGAAGTTCGGCCGAAGGGGAAACCTGGGAGGAGCCCGGATGGCCGAACGGGCGTCCGGGAGGAGTCCGTCTCCCGAAGAAGTCCAGCCGCTTGGAGTCCAAGGAGCTCGGCCCTCAGGAAGTTCGGCTGGCGGTGGGAGTTCGGCCCGGAGCCTGGCGCTGGGGAGTTCGGCAGCTAGGTAGTTCGGCCCGGACCTTGGCGCAGGGGAGTTCGGCCTCTAGGCAGTTCGGCCGTGGTAGGGGCTCGGCCTGGCGCCTGGCGCTATAGCTCTTCAGCGGCTACTGGTTACATTGGGCTGAGCGTCGGGCCGGGCTTCGGCAGGAGCGGGATTTATCCCCAACAGAACCTAACGTTCTTCTTTTGCTATCATAAATAAGTTGTCCTGTCTGAGCCAAAGGAGTTTGGGCTCAAACAGAGGCCTTCATAGGGTCTGACTGGAGGTTGTCCAAGTTAGAAAAGGTTGTCTTATTTGTAAGACACTACCTGCCATTTTTGGTCACCTGCCATTTCTTGTTCTTTGACTTTGGTCAAAAGTCTACCTTTGATTGGTCAAACGTTGACCATTGACACTTTGACTTTTGACCACATGTCATGCACCTATTGGAGAGCTGGTGGGGGCCTGTCCCCCTGCTAGAACCTGGCAAGGAGAACGGCGCACGCCACCCTAGGCGTGTGCCCAAGTTGGAGGCGGCTAGGAGTCCTTGTTGGACAAGGACTCCACCTCTCTTTTGGATTCCAATTAGAGTTCTCCCTAAAACCAACTTTGACTGGTCTTAGGTGCCCTCTAAGTAGGAATCCAGGGGTCTCTATTCCCACCAATCAAATTTAGATCTGATTTTACAAAGGGTTGTGATTGGTTGGGAGGAAGAGTTGTTGGATCACGCTTAGTCTATAAAAAGGACCCTGCACCCAACTCAGTTAAAAGATTCAATTGAGAATTGAAAACCCCATGCCCCAAGGCTGCCTCTCCCCTCCTCCTCCATGCCAAAGCTTCTTCTCCTTCTCCTCTCCACGTCCAAAAGAGTTTTGGACCTTGGTTGGTGCGATCCAGATCAAAGAAAGACGATCAAAAGTAAGAAGGCTGCACTGCTGCAAAAGGATGACTGTTGATCTTCAAAAGGAGTTTTGAAGATCCTCCAGATGAGATCCAGATCTAATTTTTGGAGGTGTGATAGAGAAGAAGAGGATCTCTAGATCTAGTCTGAGTGGATACCGGTAGAGGCCAGGCGCTTGCATGGCTAGATCTAGAACCTTCCGCTACAAACAGGATCATCAATAGGGTAATAGGATTACCCAAATTTAGGTAAATTAAATTTGATTTAATTTATCCTTATTTTATTTTATTTATTAAAATAATAAGAATCAAATCTGAAACACATCAAGATCTGATTAGAATCAAGTGAAAAATTTTTGTATATATCTCTTGATCTGATCAGATCTGAATGAACCTGGTCCGGGAAATCTGGATTTTCCTTCACATGACATATCCCATTATCATATAGAACTGAACCTAACTAGGTCACACGAATAAGGGTTTGAATTTGGTGGTCAATAATTAAATTAATCTAGTTCAAATTGATCTAAATGAGATTCAATTATGTTTAAGAAAATCGTGCTAGCACTCGATTGAACCTAACGTTCTTCTTTTACTATCATAAATAGTTGTCCTGACTGAGCCAAAGGAGTTTGTGCTCGATCAGAGGCCTTCACTTGGTCTGACTGGAGCCTGTCCAGGTTAGAAAAGGGTTGTCTTATTTTGTAAGATAATAACTACCATTTTTGGTCATCTGCCATTTCTCGTCCTTTGACTTTGGTTAAAAGTTGACCTTTGATTGGTCAAATGTTGACCATTGACACATTGACTTCTGTCCACATGTCATGTACCTTTTGGAGAGCTGGTGGGGGCTTGTCCTCCTACTAGAAACTGGCAAGGAGGAGGGCACACGGCCAGAAACTGGCAAGGAGGAGGGCTTGTCCCCCTACTAGAGTAAAAGTTCTCCAAGAAACCCCAAGAGAAGACCTTTCTTCTCTTCTCCTTCTCTCATCAGGACATGATCAGATCATGTCCAAAAAATTAACACCATGCTCCAACAACTTAGAGCACTCATCCCCATACCCAAATCCTCTCTCTCTCTCTCTCTCTCAAATTTTTATCATATAAAAATCATAAATAAAATAGGAAGAGAGAAACATAAAAGGAAAATATATGAGAACACAATCTTCTCTTACCTTGTCTCTTCATGACATCAACCTTTGATGTCTTAATTGAGGGTCCTTCTCCAAGAATCTTGGTACCACAAATCCTCCACACCTTCTCCTCCTTCTCCTCTAATTTTTCATGATTTTTCTAGGATTTATCATGTCCTCTAGCCATCTCATAGGAGGCGCCCCTTTATACTACAAGACTAGGTCAAAATCTAGTCAAAAGGGGAACTTCCATGGGGCGTGGGAAATTATACGTAAACCTTAGAAAAAAAATAGGTGCGCAAGGGCTTTCTTAGGTGCAAGAGAAAGAGAGAGAGTCCTAGTCCAACTAGGACTCCTCTTGTTTGATTAGGTCAAAATTATTTTAAACCTAATTTAAATTTAATTTAAATCAGATTAAATGTAACCTAATTAAGGGTGATCCTAGTCCAACTAGGAGTCCAATTAAATCAGATTAAATCAAGATTTAAATCTGATTTAAATGCTAAATCAATTAGGTGCACCCAAGTCCAAGTCAAAGAAGGAATTGTTCTTCCCTTACAATTGGCTTATCCAATAAACTAATTAGACTTAATCTAATTAAATCCAAACCAATTCTAATTAAATCTAATTCAATTAGGCTTGATCTTAGTCTGATTGCTCAATCAAATTGAGTCAATTAGCAATCCAATTGCTAATCAATCCTCCTGTAACACTTGCATTAGGTCAAACATCAATCGCATTGAATGTTTGACCTCAAAATGATTCTCAATCATCGATTAACCATCCGATCAGATTATAAGCTCTAATGTGTGTGACCGTATAAGTTCGAACCTAAGTCAATAGCATATGAACCAATTTTTGTACTAATCGAAGTTACCATGTCGCAATGGTTTTCATTGCCCGGATAGGTCAAATATATGCAAAGCAACATTCTTAGAACCTTGACCCATGATTACCATTTAATTCATCCCTATGACCAATAATGCTCAAGCCAACTTTGAGTATACTATCAAACACTCATACAAGTAATCTCTATTGTATCTCAAAATTTAACAAATTCCATGACACCTCACAAGGATTACCCAAGCCTAGATTTTGCTAAATTAAAACACAGCGAGACATTCTCTATTTGAAGTTAATCAGGAGTGGTCAATCCCATCTTTACTCACACATCAACTTAACAAGTGCTTGACTATACCTAAAAACTTTTAGAACCTATATTAGAAATACAGGAGTCCGGCACCAATGTACAGTGAGTTGCTTGCAAGTCACCATGGTGATCTCAGGTTGGAGAAATACTTATATCCATTGGCCTTAGCTAGCTACTCTTGACAGTAAAGTGCTACATTGGTCACGTTCAGTGCAGATATACTTTTACATCTCACCTAGATGCCATACCAGTGTCTCCACACCACTTGGTTACGAAAACAATCAATGCATATGGCATACAGCAACCAACACTCGATAAGTTATCATTCTTGTTAATAACTTATCATTTGATCATGAACAATTTAAGAACCATCCGATGAATTCTCCTTTATCGATTGATTATGGTTATAAAGACTTCATCATAATTTAGGAGTTTATTTAAGAAAGATAGAACTTTTATGATGAACCAGCCAAATAACATTATTATTAGATAATTCATTTACTAATTCCAATCATCTACTACTTAGATGATTGGCTTTAGGACATGTTTCCCAATAGTATGTGCTTCTAATTAAAAGAACTTGAGTGTTTATGGTGATTAAACAATATATTGTAGCAAAATTAAAAGCAACTAGACAATGCAAATATGTAAAGCAAACCAAGCAAGGAAAGCAAAACCCCAACACAAACATACAAGATTTTATAGTAGTTTAGTGCAACCCACACCTACGTCTACTATCCAAGCCTCCCTTGGGATTTTCACTATAATCATCCTAGGTTATAGTGTGTTTATTTTTTTGGGCTTACAAATAAATTTAGTTGATTTTTTAGGAGCACCAACCAAAATCTTACATAGATAGTTTTTTAGACTCACTATCAACCAAGTTAATTTTACTGGCTCACCAACCAAAATGTACAATGTCCAATTCCAGACTTGGATGGGCCTAATCCATAAATTTCTTTCTCCTAAAGAAACTTGAAAAAAAATAAAAAATACAGTATAAAATTTTAGCACAAAATAAAAAATAGAATGTAAACTCTTTAATATCGAAGAAGAGGTTGAATATTTGGCTCTTTTGAAGCTTGAGCACTCTTCTTTGAGGATTGAAAGGATGCTTGAGAAGTTGTAGAAGATTGCTATTAAATGCCCTTTGAAATCATAGTAAAATCCCTCTTTTTTTCTCTTTTATTGATGTGCAATAGAATATCTTAGGTTTAGAAATGATTTCTCTCTCTAAATCCCTTAATCTTGGTTTCCAATTGATTCTTCACCTTTATATAACTTTCGAGGTGGTTGAAAGGAGAGTTCTAGCCATTGGGTGCTCTGAATAGCTATTGGGATCGAAAAATAGCCATTACAGAACTATCCATTGAAGGAAGTCCGTGCATTTCGAGATCTCTCAGATTTTCTCAAGACGTCTTGCCCGATTTCGAGATCTCTTGGTTTGGCTAGGGGACTTCTCATTCCCAAATACTTGAAAATCTACTTTCTGAAAAAAATGATTCGTCTGAGACCAAGAGCTCTCAATTTTGAATGAGAGCTCTTGCCGAAACCATGAGACCTCTTAAGAATCTTGTGAGACCTCTCCATCTTAGAGCACATAAGCTATATTTCTATCTCCTGAGATCGAGAGCTCTCAAGATTAACTCGAGACCTCTCGAAACTATGCTAGAAGCTTATTTGGGCATGCCAAACCTCACGAGAGCTCTCGAAAAATTTCAAGATCTCCTGAAAATTGCTCCAAGGCTATTTTGAGGAAATTTTTGCTACTAATCAAGGAGATTTGATTTTTATTTGAATTAAACTTCGTGTCATCCTCATTTTGGTCGAAGAGCTCTCTTTCTTCTAATATTTCAATACTTAAAATAAAATATATTAGTAATCATTTATTTTAATATTTGGTCATCATCAAATTCACTTAGGGAGTCAACAATCTCCCTCTTTTGTATGATGACAAAACATCAAGCATGTCATAAAAAGATGTAAGCACTATATGCAACAAGTATATTAAACACAAGGAGTAGTTCTTTAATTCAATTTTCCCCCTTAAGTTGTCCTCTTTGTGATTTGTATGAAATTAAGTGATCCTTGCTTGTTACATTGTTATACATTTTCTTTTCAATTAAGATTGACATTCATACATTTTCTCCCCCTTTTTGTTAACATAAAAAAGTGCAAGAGAAGAAACAAGAAATAATCATCAAAATCACTTAATATGAATATATTAAATTAAGAATTGTATCAAGTTTAGAAAATTAATCTAAATGAGTCATCTCCCTTTTGAAAATTTATCCTTTAACTCAAAAAATAAGTTTCAAAATTTTATTTTAATTTCAGAAGGCTCTCTCCCTTTTTGAATGAATATGATCTTTAATCAAATTTTCAGATATGCACTTTTAAGCTTTAAGAGAAATAGAACTTTTCAGAAGATTTAAATATGAAATTAAGTATAATATGTATTTTAATATTCAATCTTTTCTTTTCTTAAAAAATTTTGGTCGATTAAGTTTAAAACGATATGTATTGAGTATGTATCGAGCAAAGTAAAGAGATAATATTAAAGTGGATGATAGTCATATTATCAAATTCATTACTTTGAGTAAAAATTATTTTAAAATAAATAATTCATAATAATTTTACAATGCACATCAAAAGTTTAGTATCAAATTTGAATTTTTAAATGAGTTTCAAAATTTAGTTTAGAAATTCATTTTTTGGAGTAGGAATATGTGGTAAATTCAATTTAACTCCAATTTATCATAAAAAATGATTTGGCAATCAAATCAAGTAACTAAAATGGAATAAACACATGAAAGCTCCATTTAAGAAGATCATAAAATAGTTGATTGAGAACTTAAGATCAAAATATATTTATCTCAAATGCAGATTAATCAAAATTTTCAATCAAATTAAGATTAAAAAAGTATTTCTATCCTTATTTTGGAGATAACAAGAATTTATTTTTTCTTTTAATGTGTCAATAACCTAATCTCTTTCTATTTTTCATAATTATATCTCGATTATTTTATCTTTCAACTTTTCTACCCCTTACTTTTGCAAATAAAATTATTTTAAAATTAAATAATATTTAAGGATATAAGCATCAATTGAGTGAACTAAGTATTAATGAATCTAAATATCAATCAAATATAGCATTCACTTAAGAAGACACCAAATTTTTTCAAAAAATTATTTTTTATTAAATTCAAAGGATGTTTATAAAAGGATGTATATAATAAGAACAAACATCAAGAAGATCAAAAGAGTATGACAAGTAATTAAAAAATATTATTATTTAAATTTAGATTTTTCTTATCATAAGAAATATCACTTAATTAAGTTTAGAAAAAGTATAAAATTCTTTGAATTTATCTCAAATGATATCACTTCAAGAGTATATCAATATGATACAGATTTAAGATATTATATTTAATTCTTTTTTCAAGAATAATATAATAAAATGCAGGACAAGAATGATGCCATTGATACCAATTAAACTAAAATTTAGACCAAATCATGATTTTCTTGATAATTCAATATCACTTAAAGGTTAATTTGCAAATTCAACTTGATACCAATCATTTTAGTTTTGAATTGATAAAGATGAATTAATTTAAATTAAATAATTTTATGGATTTAAAATAAAAAATTAATTTAAATTGATATCAATAAATCAATTAAGGCAAGTCAAAAAGAAATTTTTAGTTATTCTTTAAAAAGATCATCTCTTCTTTTTCTTAAGAAATATCAAGCAATTAGGTTAAAAAAAGGTATGTATTTTTAAGTTTGTCTCAAATGATATCAAATTAAGAATATAGCTATGTGAAACTAAATTTGAAATAAAAATATATTTTTTTTCCAAAAGATAAATCAATCAAATACCTAGCAAATAGTAAGCTGTTTGATATCGAATAATTAAAACTAAAGTCCACTTTAAATATTTAGCTTTAAAGATAAATGATAGCTTTCCTGAAATATTATGCTTGATATCAACTTCAAAAGATTCAAGAAGAGCATTTTCTAAATTTAATTTTTGAAATCAATCAGTTAGAATAAAGTATAAATATTCATCAATAAATTCTCTTTTAAGATCAACGAGTTAATCAAATCGATGATCAAAAAAGATATTCAAGTAAATTTACAGGATCAAAAAGTAATCAATTGAGGGTATGAAAATCAAACAAATCTAGCATGATCAAATCAAGGAGAATCTAGATAATGGTTCTATGGGATTTGGTTCAACTAGAAAATTTCAAACCCTTAAGATAAAACAAAGATGCAATGCAAATTAATACTTCAAGCACTAGATCTTTTATGATTTGTTGGGTGTAAACCCTTTTCCTGCCGAAGTCCAATGGGATGTCAAGCCTTCAGGTGACTTCATCCGATGAAGACAGCCGCGCTTGATTTCGATCGGTGAAGAATTTAAACTCAGGCTTCTATGGGGTGTAAACCATTTTCCTGAGAAGTCCAATGAGATGTCGAGCCTTCAGGTGACTTCATCCGACGAAGGTAGCCGCACCTGATTCCGATCGATGAAGAATTTATGCTCAGCCATCAAAACTGCAGACCTCCAATTTGAATTTATTGATCGATCTTCTTCGCTCAGATTTCTAGCTCCTTCGGATATCCCCAGATCCTATAGGGCATTGTAGATTTCACTTGAACAGTGATGATAGCCCCCAAGCAGCTAAGTAATAGGTCTAATTATGGCTTGATTTGGCTGATCCTAGCGTTCTTTGAATCTCTCCCTAGCAAAAAGCCATCTAAGCTATTCGATATTGGACCAACATCAGATCAACAAAACTTCCCTCCAAATGAGCTCCCACAATATACTAAGAGTAGCAGACCTTGAGATGCCTACATCAAGAACTCTGAGCACGCAGGCAAAAGGACCTCATCTCCTTTATATTAGTATCCAGACAGCCTCGATGGCGGTCGAGCTTTGAAGGAATAAATAAACAAACCCTCTCTAAGAAAATCCCCTTCTGCTCCTTCTAGACAAATTCTATCTAGCCGACATCCTCCCTGTTGATCTCCTCCCTGACACTAGCTGATCTGTTTCCCATCAACATCCATGCATCCAAGCTTATTACATCAGCTAGGAGGGGACCCATTGATATGTATTTGCTTCTTTAGCAGATCTCCTTCCAGGATTCTCCAATAGGATTATTTTCGAAGTTCTTCTCCTTCAGCCGAGCTTCTCCTTCTAGTAGAACTACTCCTGGATTCTTCTCTAGCAGACTTTCTTCAAGACTTCTTCGGTGGCAGAACTTTCAAATCCCTTTTGGCCGAACTTCCTGCAGTCGCCCAAAAGGGTCTCCTCACCTACACAAATCTAATTCTATAAACATCATAGACGAACTCACACACAGACGACCCTGAAGGAGTCTGAACTCCTCTTGAATTGATGAAAGTTGAAGCCCTTCACCACCAGTGCCTACCTCCTCCAAACTTCAATAATTAAATTGTAACTGCCTGCATATCATGATAATAGACACATCACGACAACGGACACTACTCTCTGTAATAAACTTCACGTGGCCCCGAATGACCAACTACCAGATGGTTGCGACTGTCACTATTAATTTGTTATAGTCTCCATCTATAAAAGGGATCCTCCAGATATATTTTCTCTAAGCTCTCATTCTCCTTCTCAAAACTCTACTACTTTCTCTACTGAGCATTCCATTTCTGTTGGCTGGAAGAGCTAACTTGACCGTCGGAGGGTCCTGCCGGAGCCACCCCTCCTCCACTTTGGACTTCTGTTATAGATCCCGATGGCGACCTTGGCTTCTCCAGCTCTAGCCAGTTTCAACGTCGACCAGATTCTGCACCAACAAGATTGGCACTAGAGAAAGGACTCTTTGAGTCCTTACTCTAAAAGAAGTGCCCAATCGATCTTGATCCTTTCCTTCTTTTAACCCTTCAAGATCCATCGAGATCCATCTTTATTCAATCTTTTCAACCTAGAAATGCCTCCAAAGAAGACAACCACCCGATGATCCGCTGCTTCCATCATCAGATTTGAGCTAGATCCATCCATCCCTACTCCATCACCAGCACCTCGCCTTCCTCCACAGGTGGCCATGGTGGATCTGGAGTAGTTCAACCTACTGATTAAACAAGTTCAGGGCTTTACTGAAATGGTGCAGGCCATGCAGCAACCCCCAACGGTAGCTCCACTGAAAAACCCCCCATCGTGGTGTCAAGAACCAATTCCACGGAGGCATACTTGGGCCAGCAAACCCATCAATCCTAGGAAGGGGAAATAGAGAGCTGAAGACCCCTATTTAGACCATGATTCCTCTCTAGAAGAAACCTTCCGCATCTACAGCCTAAAGCTTTTCAGGATCTATGATGAAGATGATGTCCTCGATCAAAAATTATAAGAAACAGACCGACAGATTGAGGAACTCGATCAAAAATTATAAAAAATGGACCGACGGATTGAGAAACTTCGTCATGTCATCCCGGCTCACCATGACGACATCTACACCGATCCTCCTTTCTCTACTCAAATCATGCAAGAGCCTATCCCATCGAAATTCGAGCTTTCCTAATTTGAAAGCTTCGATGGGAACCCTGATTGGGTAGACCACCTGGAGACCTTTCGGATCATGATGCTGCTCCATGGAGCATCAGATGCTATCTTATGCCAAGCTTTTCCATCTACTCTAAAGGAAGCAGTAAGAAATTGATACTCGATACTGAAGTCAGGTGCAATCTTCTCTTTCGACCAGATGAGCCATCAATTTATGATATATTTCATCAGTAGCCAGCATCCCAGGCGAGGTTCGAACTCCCTCATCAACATCAAATAGAAAGAGGGGGAATTAATTTGGGCTTATGTCAATTGCTTCAATGCTGCTACCCTCGAGGTCCAAAATATGGACCAATCTATTGCCATGACTATGCTGAAGGGCGATCTTTAGAAGAATAATTTATTATTTTCCCTGAAAAAGAAGTACCCCTGAAATTTTGCCAATCTGCTAGCTTAAGCTGAAGGATATGCCCGAACTAAGGAAGCCTTCAAGTTGAAGGATGAGGAAGCTGCAAGAGAGTGATGGCAGGCGAATCTAGCAAGTCCATAGTTGAAGAAAAGCCGAACGAAGTTCGACTGTGCTCTCGGACTCCCCCCAAATGCAAGCAAGCACGAACTCCTCCTCAAGCTCATTGCCAAAGAAGCCCTAACAGAAGGACACGAAGAAGTTCTCTCCCTAGAAGAATCCACAACTATGCCCCCTCAATGCTCTAAAAAAATAAGTACTAATGGAGATCAAGGAGTAATTGCCACGATCGGAGAGGATGCACACTCACCCTAGCAAGCACAATCCTAACAAATACTGCCTCTACCATCATGACAATGGTCATGATACTGAGGAATGTACTCAGCTCCAAGATGAGATCGAGGAGCTCATCAGGTGAGGTCGGCTCAATCGATTTTTGTGACATCAGCCTAAAGAAAGAGAGGATTGATCAAGGGTACTGCCATAGCTAGGACCACCAAGAAGAGAGGAGCAATAGAAAGATCGGCTATCTCTTGGCATCATCAATACTATCTCTGGAGGACTTCGATAAGAGAAGGCCAGTGGATCTGAAAGATCAATAAAGAGAAAGAGAACTGAAGAATCCATAGCCTTCATTGAAGCAGACACACAGGGAGTTCAGTTTCCGCATAACGACATGGTTGTAATTATTTTAAATATTGTAGACTATTATGTACCCTACATCCTCGTTGATAATAAAAGTTTGATCGATGTTTTGCTTTATGATGAATTCTCCAAAATGTCTATACCTAATAGTCAGCTTGGATCGATGAACTCCCCATTGGTAGGCATCACTAGCGATGCAGTACCAGTTGAAGATGTAATAACTTTGGTTGTAGCTGTAGGGCAATATCCAAGACAGTCCAGGACATGAGTTGATTTTTTGGTAGTAAAAGCACCGTCTACTTACAATGCGATCCTCAACCGACCTGGCCTAAATGTACTTTGGGCAGTAGTGTTGACATACTACTTAAAAATTAAGTTTCCAACAAGCTATGGAATCGAAGAAGTCAGAGGAGATCAAACCCTAGCAAAGCATTGCTATTCACTTACCTTGTAGAGGGATAAGCGATCAGATCCTTATCCGATTGATGGGTTGGACGTCCATGATGATCTGATGGAAGAGCGGGGTGAGCCTATGGAAGACCTTGCTTTCATCCCGCTGAATGACGAGAATGCGGAACACATGGTGTAGGTCGGCTCCAACCTAGCAAAAGAAATATGAGAGTAGCTTGTTGAATTTCTGTGAAGAAATATGGATGTTTTTGCTTGGGTTCTTGATGACATGCCCAGGATAGATGCAGAAGTCATGGAACATTGCCTGGCTGTCGACACTAAACATCGGTTAGTAAAAGAAAAGATGCGCAGCCATGCTCCAGAGAGGTAGGAAGCAATTACAGAGGAAGTTGACAAGCTCCTAAAGGTCAGATTCATTCGAGAAGTCAACTATCCAAACTGGATCTCCAACATCGTGCTCATCAAAAAGGTGAAAGATAAGTGGAGAATGTACACAGACTTCAAAAAGTTGAACAAAACCTATCCAAAAGATAGCTATCCCCTATCCAAAATTGATCAACTGATGGATGCGACCTTGGACCATAAGCTCCTCACCTTCATGGTTGCCTTTTTCGGCTATAACTAAATTCGGATGGTACCAGAGGATGAGGAGAAAATCACTTTTATTACTGACCATGGTCTTTACTATTACAGGCTTATGCCTTTTGGACTAAAAAATATAGGGGCAACATATTAGTTCCTGGTCAACAAAATCTTCAAAGAGCAGATCAACCGCAACATAAAAGTATATGTAGATGATATGCTTGTTAAGAGCCGAGCTATAATAAATCACATTGCTGACCTTGAAGAGACCTTCAGCGCCCTCAGGAGGTACAAGATGAAGGTAAACTCAACCAAGTTCACCTTCGGTGTAACTTTAGAAAAGTTCTTTGGATTCATGGTGTCGAGGCATAGAACTGAAGCAAATCTGGAGAAGATTTGGGCCATTCAAGAGATGACTACTCCAAAATTAATTAAAAAAGTTTAGCCCCTGACTAAAAAGGTGGCAGCCCTAAAACACTTCATCTCAAGGTTGATCAAGCAATGTATGCCCTTCTTTCAGGTCTTAAAGCAGCCGAAGAACTTCTGCAGGACCATCAAATGTCAACAAGCCTTTAAAGAGCTCAAGGACTACCTTTGTTCACCTCCTCTATTAGCAAAGCCCGAACCTGAAGAGAAATAATTTTTGTACCTGGCGGTCTCCCTAGTGGCCCTTGCGGCAGTCTTAGTCAAAGAAGAAGCAAAAATACAACGATCAATCTACTACATAAGCCGAGTCTTGAGGGATGTCGAGACCAGGTATACTGGGTTAGGAAAACTAACTTATGCTCTACTGATTGTAGTATGGAGGCTACGACCTTATTTCTAAGGGCACACTATAACTCTTCTCACTAATCAACCAATTAAAGTAGTCCTTCATTGAATGGATTCCTCTGAAAGAATCACAAAGTGGGCAATCAGACTTATAGAATTTGATATCAACTACCAACCTCGATTGTCGATCAAAGCCCAAGTATTGATAGATTTTATAGTTGAATGCACCATCCTGGATGAAGCCAAGTTTAAACAAGATGAAATCAGCATTTCGTGGTTGTAGTCGAGCTCCTCTGAAGAAAGGGCCAACCTTCATGATGGTTTTTGGGCCGTATATGTAGATGACTCATCTAATGCTTTCAATGCAGGCACAGGACTGATCTTGGTGAACCTAGAGGGGATCTATAGGGAAATCCTTATTTCCCAGTTTAGGTTCGTTCAGATTTGATCGAATCAAGAGATATATTTAAAAAATTTTCTCTTTGATCTAGATCAAATCTGAAATATTTTAGATTTGATTCTTATTATTTTAATAATAAAAATAAAATCTAGATAAATTAAATCAAATTTAATTTACCTCGATGTAGGATAATCCTATTATCCATTGATGATCCTGTAAGCAGTGGAAGATTCTGAATTTAGCCACGCAAGTGCTTGGCCTCTACCGGTATCCACTCGGACTGGATCTGAAGATCCTCTTCTTCTCTATCACATCTTCAAAAATCAGATCTGAATCTAATTTGGAGGATCTTTAAAACAACTTTTGAAGTTCAACAGTTGTCCTTTGCAGCAGCGCAGCCTTCTAGCTTTCTATCGCCTTTCTCTCATCTGGATTGCACCAACTTGGATCCCAAACTACTTTGGGCATGGAGAGGAGAGGGAGAAGATGGTCTTGGCATGGAGGAGGAGGAGAGAGGCGGCCTTGGGGTGTGGAGAATTATTCTACTCTTTGAGTTGGGCGTAGGGTCTTATTTATAGAGTATGCGTGATCCAACTCCTCTTCTTCCCAACCAATCACAGCCCTTTGTGAAATCAGATCTAAATCTAATTGGTGGAATTAGAGTCCCAGGGCTTCCTCCTTAGATGGCATCTAAGACCAGTCAAAGATAGTTCTTAGCAGGAGTCTAATCAAAATCCAAAAAGAAGATGAAGTCCCTGTCCAATAGAGACCCTTGGGGATGGAAAACTCTTTTCAATCTACGAGGTGGAGGAGGTAGTGTTCTTATTAGCTCAACCTAATTTGATTCCAATTGGTCCTTAGCTCGTTGTACTTGTGAGACTTTCTCATAAGCTTAATCTGCTTTTCAATGCCGCTATCTTGAATAAACTATTTTTCAAGAAAGATGGCATGTCGACTCACAATCACATTGTGGTATTCTGGAATGTAGAAATAGTATCCTAATGACTCTTTAGGATATCCTATGAATCAAGCTCTGAAGGACCTAAACTCTAACTTGTCCGCTTGTTGTCTTTTGACATGAGCTGGAGAACCCCAGATTCTGAGATGACTCAGACTTGGTTTCTTACCGTGTCATATCTCATACGGTGTGGTAGGATCAGTTTTAGTGGGAACCCTATTCAGTAGATAAATTGAAGTTAACAATGAGTGTCCCCAAAAAAAATTAGGAAGGTCTGTGAAGCTCATCATGGATCGGACCATATCCAATAGAGTTCGGTTTCTTCGTTCTGAAACCTCGATGAGTTGAGGTGTTCCTGATGGAGTCCATTGAGAGACTATGCCATTTTCCTTGAGATAGTCTAGGAATTCCCGGCTAAGGTATTCACCTCCTCGATATGATCGAAGAACCTTAATGGGTTTTTCAGTTTGTTTTTCTACTTCATGTCTAAATTCTTTGAACTTTTCAAAAGCTTCAGACTTATGGCTCATAAGATACACATACCCATACCTAGACAGATCATCGGTAAAGGTAATGAAGTAGATAAAATTGCCTCTAGCCGGCACATCAAATAGGCCACACATATCAGTATGTACTAGGGCAAGGAGATCTATGGTCTTTTCCCCATGTCCTACAAAAGGGAGTTTAGTCATTTTGCCTTGAAGACAAGATTCACAAGTTGGATATGACTCGAAAGTCAACGGACATAATAGCCCATTTTTCTTCAATTTGTTGATCCTATCTTCTGCTATATGACCTAATCTTAGGTGCCACAGATACCAGTCATTTGGACTATTCCTAGGTCGTTTGGCATTCACGTTTTGCTCGATAGTTTGAATAAATACATCAATATGTAGCTGATAAAGACCGTTAATAAGAAAACCATTTGCAATTTTATTTTTTTTCATAAAGAAGGTTACAATGGTCCTTAATAAAAGTAATCACATAGCCTTCTAGTGCTAAGCAGAAATTAAATTCCTGCTAGCTGTAGGCACATAATAACAGTCTTTCAATACTAAGTCTAAACCAGATGGTAATCGAAGAGGGTATGTTCCCACCCCCACTGTAGCAACTCTTGCTTCAATTCCAACTCATAGGATCATGTCTCCATCCCTCAGCCTCCTACTATCCTCAAGATCCTACATGGAAGTGCACAGATGAGCACTAGAACTAGAGTAAAGCACCCAACTGGATGCAAAAGAAACCATAAGATTAGACTCAATAACGAGCATACCTCCAGAAGGACCTTCCTTCTTGTTCTTCAGGGTGGCCAGGTAAGTTGGGCAGTTCCACTTCCAATGGCCGTTGTTGTTGCAATAGAAATACTTTCCTTTGACATCGGCCTTCTTCTTCTTTTCTCCTTCCACCTTCTACTTTTTCGCAAACTTCCTTTTCTTTCCATAAGACTTTCTTTTGAAAGAAGTCCATTCCATAGCAAGAACTGAGCCTTTAGAACCTTTCATAGAAAGCTCAGCGGTGACCAGCATATTCATTAATTTGGCCAAGGAATTTTGAAGTTTATGCATGTGGTAATTCATGATGAATTGCCCGTACGCATCAGTCAAGGATTGCAGAATAATATCATTCTACAGATCCAAGTCTAACTTCACACGAGCTTCTCAAGCTCTTCCAAGTCCTTAATCATCATCAGATAGTGATCTTGGACTGACTGCCCATCACACATCTTAGCCTTAAAAAGTCATTTCGTGACTTGATATTTGGCTGTGCAACTCTGTTCACCAAACATCTCCTGCAAGTAAGCCAACATTTGGCGAGCAGTCTCAATATCTTTATATTGGCACTGGAGCTCATCAGACATCGAGCCGAACATGTAATATCGGGCCTTATTATCTTCGTCTATCCATTTTTCTAGAGACGCTCTCTATTCAGTGGATGGACGGGCTGGTAAGGTGGGAGGGTCCTGATCCAATACATGGGTTAACTTCTCGAAACCCAAAATAATTTTATAGTTTCTGAGCCAATCTTTATAATTGGGTCCGGTCAGTCTATGTGTGTCCAGGATACGTGCCAATGGGTTGGATGCAGACATTTTCCTGTAGAGAGTTAAAGATTCTAGTTAGATACTGTAATATAACTTGACCAATTTATTTAGAAATTTTATTTTTAAATAAATTAGCTTCCACTATTTTCTTGGATCCCTACACTCCCTCTGTAGAGATGTGAAAATCTCCATGATTAATGATTTCTAGTGGATGGTGCAGTCTCACCAACTGACTCATCACCTCACCTAATAGTTATTAGTGATGGGTTAGCCAATGAGTGAACAACTCTTGTTCAATGATTCTCTAATCATGGTGCACCCAAACTTGGTCTCTAATTCATGAATCTCACCGTATCCGAAATATTGATCCACTCCTTAGTTAAGTCAGACCCACCATTTGCACAAACTGAATTTCTAATTGAGTCTCTCACCGTATCTGAAATATTGAGCCCAACTCATCCTCCAGTCCATAGCATCCAATGCCTAATAGACATGGTTGCACCTTTTCGGTGCAACTGAGCCATTGCATCCAATTGAGAACAATCAACCCCGGGAAGGAGCCACACATCTACAATGGTGGAAGACCTCAGACTTAATCTTTTCTTAGGGAGAATTGATTCAGGTCTCATTATACTAGACTTATCATAGTCATAACAATTATGACTAACCTAGTGGCATGGGTTAGCTCGGATTATTGACCACCTCAAATCAGAACTGAGTCAACAGATATGGCCAGGTAAGTGAGATCAGTGGAAGGGATATGCCATTAACTCATACAAGAATGCATTCAGGTCGAGTAGCTTCCAATTAAAAACCAGTCAGTCGTATGTGCCAAACTTACCTTAGACACCAAATTATTGAGCCAGAACCAATTGGGTTAGCCTACAATCCATACTCTAACCTCTGAGCCTAATTAGGTCTTGCTTGATCATGACTCGATCTTGACCCAGACTTAATTCTATTAGACTGGTCAATTTAAGCATTGTTGATCCCATCTAACCAACTCTTGATTCGGTTTGATCAACTGCTTAGACCTAATTGAGCTACCCAAGCCCGAACCCAGTATTATGAATATGTCTTAGATCTAAAATTCTCAATTTTAGACCTAATTAATATTCCATAATCTTAATTCTTAATTAAGTAGGATTCATAAACAAAATATGTACAATAAATCCTAGGATTTCAGGATCTAGGATTTTGTAGAAAGTAAGTTTTGGGTTTCTGATTAAGGACGAACGCGCAGCACCCCTACACATCATAAGAACACCCCATCAAATGGGAGGAGAGGGCCTTTAAATCCTTCTTCATTCTTATGATCGGATGGCTAAGAGGAATGCCTTAATCAGGAACATGTAATACTATAAAATAGTTTTAGATCTATATCATATATCTCATATACAAATTAGATCTAATCATGGCATATTTTGCATACATCTCATGTATCGAATCATGCATATTTTCAGATCTAAATTATCTCATAATAATCTAAAAAATTAGATTTAAATTGATCTTATCAAAATAAATTCTAATCTAGACAACTATGTAGAACTATTCTACAACTAGTCTAGACATGCAAAAATCATATCTCATATGATGTTAAAATTAAATAATTTTTTATTTACTATTTTTTAGATGTTATTATAATAATTATAATATCAAAAATAATAAATAAATAGATCTAAAATATGATTTAATCAAATTAAATTGTAAACATGCAAGACTATTCTATAGAACTATTCTATTTTATAACTAGTCATGCATATTTTCTAAACTTAGATCCAAATCATTTAATTTTAATTTCTCTAATTTTAGATCTGATCACACTTCATGTGACATCTAAAATAACTTATTATTTGATGAAAATAAATTTAAAATTTGATCTAAATACTTTAGAACCTTGGCTCTGATACCAATTGAATGGAAATCCTTATTTCCCAGACCAGGTTCGTTCAGATTTGATCGAATCAAGAGATATATTTCAAAAAATTTTTTCTTTAATCTAGATCTAATCTAGAATATTTTAGATTTGATTCTTATTATTCTAATAATAAAAATAAAATCTAAATAAATTAAATCAAATTTAATTTACCTTGATTTAGGATAATCTTATTACCCGTTGATGATCCTGTAAGCAGCGGAAGGTTCTAGATCTAGCCACACAAGTGCCTGGCCTCTACCGATATTCACTCAAACTACATCTAGAGATCCTCTTCTTCTCTATCACATCTCCAAAAATTATATCTGAATCTCATTTGGAGGATCTTCAAAATAACTTTCAAAGATCAGCAGTTATCCTTTGCAGCAGTGCAGCCTTCTAGCTTTCTGTCGCCTTTCTCTTGTCTGGATTGCACCAACTTGGATCCCAAACTACTTTGGGCATGGAGAGGAGAGGGAGAAGATGGTCTTGTCATGGAGGAGTTGGAGAGAGGCAGCCTTGGGGCCGGGGAGAATTATTCTACTCTTTGAGTTGGGCGTAGGGTCTTATTTATAGACTATGCGTGATCCAACTCCTCTTCTTCCCAACCAATCACAACCCTTTGTAAAATTAGATCTAAATCTAATTAATGAAAATAGAGTCCCTTGGATTCCTTCTTAGATGGCACCTAAGATCAGTCAAAGTTGGTTCTTAGGAGGAGTCTAATCGGAATCCAAAAAGGAGATGGAGTCCCTGTCCTACTGGGACTCTTGGGCACCTCCTGCTTGGGCGCACGCCAAGGGTGGTGGCATGCGCCCTCCTCCTTGCCAGCTTCTAGCAGAGGGACAAGCCACCACCAGATCTCCAATAGGTGTATGACATATGGATAGAAGTCAAAGTGTCAATGGTCAACATTTGACCAGTCAAAGGTCAACTTTTGACCAAAGTCAAAGGAAGAGAAATGGTAGGTGACCAAAAATGGTAGATATTATCTTACAAAATAAGACAACCCTTTTCTGACCTGGACAAGCTCCAGTAAGACAAGGTGAAGGCCTTTGATCGAGCACAAACTTCTTTGGCTCAGTTAGGACAACTATTTCTGATAGTAAAAGAAGAACGTTAGATTCAATCGAGTGCTAGCACGATTTCCTTGAACCTAATTGAATCTCATTCAGATCAATTGAACTGGATCAGTTCAATTGATGATCACCAGATTCAAACCCTTATTTGTGTGATCCAGTTAGGTTCAGTTCTATATGGTAATGGGATATGTCATGATCTCTATCATCGACATCATCGAAACTTCTTTCGATGGATCAGAACTCTTCTGATTCGAATAGCTAGAATGATCGATCATCTAAATCATTCTAATTGCTCCCAAAATCCATCTAGTGACACCTAGCAGTATATGGTGGCAACCCATCAGAGTTGAATGCGAACCTCTTGATGCAGCTACTTGTGTGATTAAGTTCTTCTATCTTGAGCCCCGATCAGATTAGGGTTAAGGTGAACTCGTCAAACCCTAGTTTCTATCATATGATGTAATCAATCGATTCAAGTCCGATGTGAAAACCTAAATAGAAACTCTTTCTATTATTTCACTCTGCCATGGCCATGGACTTCTGGACTTGATTCTCATGATCATCATAGGGCTGCTCCTCTACCACCGAGGTAGATAGATTCCATCTTGATGCAATCCAGTTCCTATAATGAACATGCTATAGCCAATATACACCTCAGGGTTTTGAATGGCTAGGAGATCGAGTTATGGTGTAGTCAAACTATAACACCCTCAAGGTGAACTATCGATGCACCTTCAGGTCAAAGAACTAGACACACCACTGCAGCATCGAGTCAGTCATTGACGAGAAGGTAGACTTTCTAATGACTACTCGAGGTGGTCACGCTCAGTGCCCTCATTCTCTAACGAGTACCTATACTCTCGCTCCGATGTCTCCACACCATAGAATCAAGACTCATCTACTAAAGAAAAGCGATTATACACCAACCTTCCGGATCAATCACCATCCTTGTGATGATCCTATGGTCGGGATCATTTTATGAGTTAATAATGATTATTCATGTCTTAAATTTTCAACTCTTGAAAATATGAATTATCATTACCATTAACTCAAAGGATGTATCACAGACACTAAATACACTCATGTGATAGAAAATAATCATTTTTATTGATTATAGTCAAAATTATAATTTTGCCCCTAAAAGTGTATTACAAGTGTCAACCAATTTTGGCTTCTAGGGCACATATATCTAATAGGATGATCGTCGAATATGTGTTGTGCTTTGAATTTTCTATAACTAATAATAGAACCGAATATAAAGCTTTGATCACTAGATTAAAAATAGCTAAAGAGTTAGAAGCAAAACTCCAAGTTGACAGTGACTTCCAATTGGTGGTCAGATAGGTTAGAGATAGTTATGAAGCTCGGGAGGAAAGCATGATAAAATACATTGAGAAAGTGAAGAACTTAACTCTGGCCTTCAATAGTTTTAGCATCCAATGGATTTCGAGGGTAGAAAAAATCAGAGCCGATCTTCTCTCTAAGTTGATCACTCTAGTCCCAACCGAACTGCCCAAGAAAGTATTTTTTGAAGTTCTAAAATATTCAAGTTTGGAGGAGTCACAGTCCATTATGCAAGTCGAGCATGAGTCGAGCTGGATCGATCCGCTAGTTGCTTACCTCAAGGATGGAGCTCTTCCTCATGACTTGAAAGAAGCTCAAAAACTTAGAAATCAAGCCTTCCGATATGTTCTATATAAAAAATCATATTTTCTACCACTTTTGAGATATCTTCGACCTTCAGAAGCTGACTTTGCATTGTGGAAAGTGCATGAAGAAATCTGTGAAAGTCATATAGGGGCTAGATCCTTATCACACAGACTAATTTGGTAGGATTACTATTGGCCAACCTTGTACCATGATTCTATAGAGTATGTCAAAAAATATGACCACTGTCAGAGAAATGCAAACATCCAAAGGTAGCCAACTTTTGAACTTGCACCCCTAAGCACCCCATGGTCGTTTGCTCAATGGGGAATGGACATACTCAAACCTTTTTCTATGGCATCTGGATAGCATAAGTTTCTCTTGGTGGCGATAGATTATTTCACAAAGTGTGTTGAGGCTGAACCTCTAGTGAAAATCATTGAAGCAAAAGTGCAGAACCTCATCTGAAAGTTGATTGTTTGCAGATTTGGTCTACCTCGGATCCTCAAAATAGATAATGGGTGATAGTTTGTCAGGGTAAAATTTGCCAAATTTTGTAAAGATTTAAACATATCCTACCATTTTACATCAGTAGCCCATCCGAAGGCAAACGACGAAGCTGAAGTGACCAATAGAATCCTATTGCAAAGCATCAAAGAAAGACTTGAAAGAGCAAGGGAGACTTGGGTGGACGAGCTTTACCACGTCCTATGGGCATACCAAACTACCAAGAAGCTACCAACTGGAGAAACTTCATTCACTCTGGCTTTCAAAATAGCAGCAGTCATCCTGATAGAGCTCAAGCTGCCATTGGCATGGGTCGTAGCCTTCATCGAGTGATGTAATTCACAAGAACATAGAGCAATCCTTGATCTGCTGGAGGAAAAATGAGCAGAAGCACATGTTCGGATGGCTGCTTATAGATGAAGAGTGGCCCGTTACTATAACTCCAGAGTAAAAGATAAAATATTCAAAGTGGAAGACTTGGTACTTTGACGAGCAGCCATTTCACAACCTCAAAATCAAAGGAAGCTCATCCCAAACTGGGAAGGTCCTTATGAAGTCAAAGAGATCGTCCGATCTGAAACTTATTACTTGAAGAAGCTTGGAGGCACCGATCTTCCATGCCCATGGAACTCAGAGAACTTACGCATGTACTATCAATAATCTCATTTAAATAAAATCTTCTTATTTTAATATCTTCAATCTTAGTGCAGAACTATGATGATAGAAAATAGCCTCCCAAACTTTATTATTAGACAAAGTTATCCTTATTAGGAATAGGAGGAGAATCTCATCCTAACATTGAGCTAAAGCAAAGTCCTCGGTTACTTAAGCCGGGATGCGGGGAGAGGCTCCTTCAATGGCCCTTTTGTGCCCCTATAGTCCTGTTAGGAAGTAGGAGGAGAACCTCATCCTAACATTGAGCTAAAGCGAAGACCTCGGTTACTTAAGCCAGGATGTGGGGAGAGGCTCTTTTAATGGCTCTTTTGTGCCCCTATAGCCCTGTTAGGAATAGGAAGAGATCCTTGTCTTGACATTGAGCTAAAGTGAAGACCTTGGTTACTTAAGCTGGGATGCAGGAAGAGGCCCCTTCAATGGTCCTTTTGTGTTCCTATAGTTCAGTTAGGAATAGGAGGAGAACCTCGTCCTAACATTGAGCTAAAGCGAAGACCTCGATTACTTAAGCCAGGATGCGGGGAGAGGCCCCTTTAAGGGCCCTTTCATGCCCCTATAGTCCTATTAGGAACAGGAGGAGAACCTCATCCTAACATGAGCAAAGTCGAAGGCCATGCTAACCTTAGCTAAGAAAAAAAGGGGAAAAGGGTGACCCATCCAATGGTCCCAAACGAACCCCCAACCTAAAGCTAAGAGAAGGAAGAAATCCTATCACTAATTCCTACACATATTTCTCCTACAATTACTCGATCGTATGAGGCGCAAGAAGGAAAATTGCTTCTGGATCCACAAAAAGAACCTCAGATAGGCATCCACAACAACTACTTCATTAGAAGATAACACAACGGTAAAAAAAGTGAAGAAAGTGAAGCCGCGAGCAAGCTTCGAATTCGTGCAAAACAAAAATAACAAAAAAGATACTATTTCATTATAAAAATAAGTTCATTACAAGCAAAACATAGATCATCAAGATCGATTACACTAAAAAAGAAAAGAGAGAAAGACCATCAAAATCCTAAGAAGGGCTGGACTCCTTAGACTTTGGATTGTTGGCCATTATCAAAGATTCCTTTAGACGATCGACCTCCTCCTCAAGCTCCCTCTGCCTTATCAAGTTATCATGGATCATTCTATTGGCTCGATGGTAGTTCTCCTTTGACTCTCATAGCCTCCTCCTCAAGACCTCGAACTCACCCTCCACATCCTTAGTTGCTTGATGCTCATAAGTCAACTCGAGCTTCAGTCACTGTACATTAGCCTTTTGTATGCAGACTGACTCTCAGAGTTCATCAATGGTCCTCCTCAAGGGGGCAACCTCTTCGACCTCCCTGCTTGTACCAGCCCAAAAGCCATCATCAAGCTACCATTGGAGTTGGGCTACTTCATTGTTGGAGGCACAAAGTTTTTGTTCTAGCTTGGACATCCTATCACTCCAGCCCAGTTGGTAAGTCTCATATGTGAGCTCGGCATCATGCAGCTACTTTTGAAGAGCAGAGAACCTCATCGACTAGTCCCACTCGAATCATGCCTTGTCGGAGGACCACGGTGAGCTCTCCTCCAGAAGTTGGATCTTCTCACTCATCGCCTTGAGATTGGCTTTGAGAGAGCTGATCTTCGTCGTTAGCACCTAGGATTTATCACTGGCATTCCTCTTGAGCTCGGTGATCTCTTTCTCAAAACTGTCTTTCTGAATGTTGAAGCTCACAGCATCCTTCATGTGTAAACTTTGGAGGCGAGTGACCTCTTTGGTCACCTCCAAAGCATTCTTTCGAGAAGCTCCAAGGTTGTCCTTCATCTTCTTCAACTTCCTCTTAGGTGATGAACCTCCTTCTTTAAACCCTTGATTAGGAGTTTTAGAGGAATGCCTTGAGGCAGTGGCTCGACGTCACTTAGAGGTGATTGGCTTTGACTATGATCGTCGGAAGGATTTTGAACGACATTCACTAAGGCACAAGTGTAAAAGAAAGAAAGTTCATTTTCATTTCTTCAAATGTTTAAGTACACCAAAAAAAAGAAGAAAAGAAAAAAAATAAAAGTACAAGTAATCAAAGATTTTCAACCTTGACCGGTGCAAGGGTAGGTGAGGTTGGTACATCTTTTGCAGCTTCAGGCTCGAAAATGGACTCGGGAGCTTCAGCTGTAAGTTCGAGAACACCTAGGGTTGGTTTGGTGGTAGGAGATGTGGCGCTAACATTGGAGGGACGAGCTTCACCATCGGGTTTCTCTATTAGAAAGTCAAGGTCCACTCTAGGAAAGTTCTTCGTGACACTCCTCATACAAATCTCGAACCCCTCCAAGAAGCCTTTCTAGGCAAATGAAATCTTGATGTCCTCCATTATTTTGGAGGACTTGAAGGTTTCAACAGCCCTCTCCCTCTCTATGCCGACCTCTTCTTTGGCCTTCTTCCTTTTGTCTTCGAAGAGGGTCAAGGCTGCCCTCAGCCCCGTAGAAACTTCTTCCTCTTTTTGTGATGTCTCCCAAAGGCGCTCGATCTCTACAGTTCGAATTTTCGAGGCCGCCTTCAAATGGTTGACCTTAGCCTGAACCCTCTCGACCTCCGCTTGAACCTCCTATAGAGTTTTAGAAGCCTCGACCTAGTGGAGATCAACGACCTTCTGTTAGATATATGTGCCCTAGAAGCCAGAATTGGTTGACACTTGTAATACACTTCGAGGGGCAAAATTATAATTTTGACTATAATGAATAAAATGGGTTATTTTCTATCACATATGTGTATTTAGTGTCTGTGATACATCCTTTGAGTTAATGGTAATGATAATTCATATTTTCAAGAGTTGAAAATTTAAGACATGAATAATCATTGTTAACTCATAAAATGCTCCCGACCATAGGATCATCACGAGGATGGTGATTGATCCAGAAGGTTGGTGTACAATCGCTTCTCTTTAGTAGATGAGTCTTGAGTCTACGGTGTGGAGACATCGGAGCGAGAGTACAGGTACTCGTTAGAGAACGAGGGCACTGAGCGTGACCACCTCGAGTAGTCATTAGGGAGTCTACCTTCTCGTCAATGACTGACTCGATGCTGCAGTAGTGTGTCTGGTTCTTTGACCTGAGGTGCATCGACAGTTCACCTTGAGGGTGTTATAGTTTGACTACACCATTACTCGGTCTCCTAGCCATATGGAACCCTGAGGTGTATGTTGGCTATAGCATGTTCATTGTAGGAACTGGATTGCATCAAGATGGAATCTATCTACCTCGGTGGTAGAGGAGCAGCCCTATGATGATCATGAGAATCAAGTCCAGAAATCCATGGCCATGGTAGAGTGAAATAATAGAAAGAGTTTCTATTTAGATTTTCACATTGGACTCGAATCGAATGATTACATCATATGACAGAGACTAGGGTTTGACGAGTTCACCTTAACCCTAATCTGATCGGGGCTCAAGATAGAAGAACTTAATCACACAGGTAGCTGCACCAAGAGGTTCGCATTCAGCTCTGATGGGTTGCCACCATATACTGCTAGGTGTCACTGGTGGATTTTGGGAGCAATTAGAATGATTTAGATGATCGATCATTCTAGCTGTTCGAATCAGAAGAGTTCTGATCCATCGAAAGGAGTTTCGATGATGTCGATGATAGAGATCATGACATATCCCATTACCATACAGAACTGAACCTAACTGGGTCACACAAACAAGGGTTTGAATCTGGTGATCATCAATTGAACTGATCTAGTTCAATTGATCTGAATGAGATTCAATTAGGTTCAAGGAAATCGTGCTAGCACTCGATTGAACCTAACGTTCTTCTTTTACTATCATAAATAAGTTGTCCTGACTGAGCCAAAGGAGTTTGTGCTCAATCAGAGGCCTTCATATGGTCTGACTGGAGGTTGTCCAAGTCAGAAAAGGTTGTCTTATTTTGTAAGACATTACCTGCCATTTTTGGTCACCTGCCATTTCTTGTTCTTTGACTTTGGTCAAAAGTCTACCTTTGACTGGTCAAACGTTGACCATTGACACTTTGACTTTTGACCACATGTCATGCACCTATTGGAGAGCTGGTGGGGGCCTGTCCCCCTGCCAGAACCTGGCAAGGAGGAGGGCGCACGCCACCCTAGGCGTGTGCCCAAGTTGGAGGCGCCCTAGGAGTCCTTGTTGGACAAGGACTCCACCTCCCTTTTGGATTCCAATTAGAGTTCTTCTAAGAATCCAGTTTGACTGGTCTTAGGCACCCTCTAAGGAGGAATCCAGGGGACTCTATTTCCAACCAATCAGATTTAGATCTGATTTCACAAAGGGTTGTGATTGGTTGGGAAGAAGAGGAGTTGGATCACAGGTAGTCTATAAATAAGACCCTGTGCCCAACTCAAATTACATGAGATGATTGAATCACAATTCCCCACGCCCCAAGGCTGCCTCTCCCCTCTTCCTCCATGCCAAACCCACCTTCTCCCCTTCCTCTCCACGTCCAAAAGGAGTTTTGGACCTTGGTTGGTGCGATCCAGGTCAAAGAAAGGCGATCAAAAGCTAGAAGGCTGCGCTGCTGCAAAAGGACGACTGCTGATCTTCAAAAGGAGTTTTGAAGATCCTCCAGATCAGATCCAGATCTGATTTTTGGAGGACATGTGATAGAGAAGAAGAGGATCTCCAGATCCAACCCGAGTGGATACCGGTAGAGGCCAGGCGCTTGCGTGGCTAGATCCAGAACCTTCCGCTGCAAACAGGATCATCAACAGGGTAATAGGATTACCCAAATCAGGTAAATTAAATTTGATTTAATTTATCTTATTTTATTTTATTTATTAAAATAATAAGAAATCAGATCTAAAATATTTCAAGATCTGATTGAGATCAAAGAAAAAAAATTTTTGAAATATATCTCTTGATCTGATCAGATCTGAACGAACCTGGACCCGGAAAAATCAGGATTTTCCTTCAACTGGTATCAGAGCCATGGTTCTAAAATTGTTTAGATCTGATTTTAAATTTATTTTAATTAGAAAATAAGTGATTTCAGATGTCACATGAGATGTGATCAGATCTGAAATCAGAAAAAATTAAAATTAAATGATTTGGATCTAAGATTAGAAGATATGCATGACTAGTTCTAGAATAGAATAGTTCTATAGAATAGTTCTTGCATGTTTTTGATTTAATCTGATTAAATCATATTTTAGATCTTCTTATTTACTATTTTTTGATATTATAAGTGTTATAATAACATCTGAAAAATAGCAAATAAAAATTATTTAATTTTAAATATCATATGAGATATGATTGATGCATGTCTAGACTAGTTGTAGAATAGTTCTACATAATTGTCTAGATTAGAATTTATTTTGATTAGATCAATTTAAATCTAATTTTTTAGATTATTATGAGATAATTTAGATCTGAAAACATGCATGATTTCGATACATGAGATGTATGCAAAATATGCCATGATTAGATCTAAATTTGTATATGAGATATATGATATAGATCTAATAACTGTTTTGTAGTATTGACATGTTCCTGATTAAGGCGTTCCTCTTGGCCGTCCGGTCATAAGAATGAAGAAGGGTTTAAAGGCCCTCTCTTCCCATTCGATGGGGTGTTCTTATGATGTGTAGGGGTGCTGCGTGTTCGTCCTTAATCAGAAACCCAAAACTTACTTTCTGCAAAACCCTAGATCCTGAAACCCTAGGATTTATTGTGCATATTTTGTTTATGAACCCTACTTAATTAAGAATTAAGTTTATGGAATATTAATTAGGTCTAAAATTGAGAATTTCAGATCTAAGACATATTCATAATACTGGGTTCGGGCTTGGGTAGCTCAATTAGGTCTAAGCGGTTGATCAAACCGAATCAAGAGTTGGTTAGATGGGATCAACAATGCTTAAATTGACCAGCCTAATAGGATTAAGTCTGGGTCAAGATCGAGTCACGATCAAGCAAGACCTAATTAGGCTCAGAGGTTAGAGTCTGGATTGTAGGCTAACCCAATTGGTTCTGACTCAACAATTTGGTGTCTAAGGTAAGTTTGGCACATACGACCGACTGGTTTTTAATTGGAAGCTACTCGACCTGAATGCGTTCTTGTACGAGTTAATGGCATATTCCTTCCACCGGTCTCACTTACCTGGCCATATCTGTTGACACAGTTCTGATCTGAGGTGGTCAATAATCCGAGCTAACCCATGCCACTAGGTTAGTCATAATTGTTATGACTAAGCCAAGTCTAGTTTAATGAGACCTGAATCAATTCTCCCTAAGAAAAGATTAAGTCTGAGGTCTTCCACCATTGTAGATGTGCGGGCCCTTCCCGGGGTTGATTGTTCTCGGCTGGATACAGTGGCTCAGTTGCACCGGGAAGATGCAACCATGTCTATTAGGCATTGGATGCTATGGGCTGGAGGATGAGTTGGGCTCAATATTTCGGATACGGTGAGAGACTCAATTAGGAACCCAGTCTATGCAAATGGTGGGTCTGACTTAACTAAGGAGTGGATCAATATTTCGGATACGGTGAGATTCATGAATTAGAGACCAAGTTTGGGTGCACCATGATTAGAGAATCATTGAACAAGAGTTGTTCACTCATTGGCTAACCCATCACCAATAACTGTTAGGTGAGGTGATGAGTCAGTTGGTGAGACCGCACCACCCACTAGAAATCATTAATCATGGAGATTTTCGCATCTCTACAGAGGGAGTGTAGGGATCCGAGAAAATAGTGGGAGCTAATTTGTTTAAAAATAAAATCCCTAAACAAATTGGTCAAGTCAAAATTACAGTATCTAACTAGAATCTTTGACTCTCTACAGGAAAATGTCTGCGTCCAACCCATTGGCACGTATCCTAGACACACATAGACTGACTGGACCCAATTATAAAGATTGGCTCAGGAACTACAAAATTATTTTGGGTTCAGAGAAGTTAACCACATGTTTTGGACCAGGACCCTCACCTTACCAGCTCGTCCATCCACTGAACAGAGAGCGTCTCTGGAAAAATGGATTGACGAAGATAATAAGGCCAGATATTACATGTTGGGCTCGATGTCTGATGAGCTCCAGCGCCAACATGAAGATATCGTGACTGCTCGCCAAATGTTGGCTCACCTGCAGGAGATGTTTGGTGAACAGAGTCGCGCAGCCAAATATCAAGTCACGAAATGACTTTTTAAGGCTAAGATGCGTGATGGGCAGTCAGTCCAAGATCACTGTCTGACAATGATCAAGGACATGGAAGAGCTTGAGAAGCTCGGTGTGAAGTTGGACTTGGATCTGCAGAACGATATTATTCTGCAATCCTTGACTGATGCATATGGGCAATTCATCATGAATTACCACATGCATAAACTTCAAAATTCCTTGGCCGAAGTTAATGAATATGCTGGTTACCGCTGAGCTTTCTATGAAAGGTTCTAAAGGCTCAGTTCTTGCTATGGAACGGACTTCTTCCAAAAGAAAGTCTTATGGAAAGAAAAAGAAGTCTGTGAAAAAGCAAAAGGTGGAAGGATCAAAGAAGAAGAAGGCAGAACCGAAGAAGAAGGCCGATGGCAAAGGAAAGTGTTTCCATTGCAACAGCGACGGCCATTGGAAGCGGAACTGCCCTACTTACCTGGCCACCCTGAAGAACAAGAAGGAAGGTCCTTCTGGAGGTATGCTCGTTATTGAGTCTAACCTTACGGTTTCTTCTGCATCCAGTTGGGTGCTTGACTCTGGTTCTAGTGCTCATCTGTGCACTTCTATGCAGGGTCTTGAGGATAGCAGGAGGCTGAGGGATGGAGACATGATCCTACGCATCGGTAATGGAGCAAGAGTTGCTGCAGTAGCCGTGGGAACATACCCTCTTCGATTACCATCTGGTTTAGACTTAGTTTTAAAAGACTGTTATTATGTGCCTGCAGCTAGCAGGAATTTGATTTCTGTTTCATGCTTAGCACAAGAAGGTTATGTGATTCACCTTCTTTAAGGACCATTGTAACATTCTTTATGAAAGAAATAAAATTGCAAATGGTTTCCTTATTAATGGTCTTTATCAGCTACATATTGATGTACCTGTTTCTAACTATCGAGCAAAACGTGAATGCCAAACGACCTAGGGATAGTCCAAACGACAGATATCTATGGCACCTGAGATTAGGTCATATAGCAGAAGATAGGATTCAACAAATTGGAGAAAAATGGGCTATTGAGTCCATTGACTTTTGAGTCATATCCAACTTGTGAATCTTGTCTTCAAGGCAAAATGACTAAACTCCCTTTTGTTGGACATGGGGAGAGGGCCACAGATCTCCTTGCCCTAGTACATACTGATGTGTGCGGCCCATTTGATGTGCCGGCTAGAGGCAATTTTGTCTACTTCATTACCTTTACCGATGATCTGTCTAGGTATGGGTATGTGTATCTTATGAGACACAAGTCTGAAGCTTTTGAAAAGTTCAAAGAATTCAGACATGAAGTAGAAAAACAAACTGGAAAAACCCATTAAGGTTCTTCGATCAGATCGAGGAGGTGAATACCTTAGCCGGGAATTCCTAGACTATCTTAAGGAAAATGGCATAGTCTCTCAATGGACTCCACCAGGAACACCTCAACTCAACGGGGTTTCAGAATGGAGAAATCGGACTCTATTGGATATGGTTCGATCCATGATGAGCTTCACAGACCTCCCTGATTTTCTTTGGGGATACTCATTGTTAACTTCAATCTATCTACTGAATAGGGTTCCCTCTAAAACCGTTCCTACCACACCGTATGAGATATGGCACGGTAAGAAACCAAGTCTGAGTCATCTCAGAATTTGGGGTTGTCCGGCTCATGTCAAAAGACAACAAGCGGACAAGTTAGAGTTTAGGTCCTTTAGAGCTCGATTCATAGGATATCCTAAAGAGTCATTAGGATACTATTTCTACATTCCAGAAGACCACAATGTGATTGTGAGTCGACATGCCATCTTTCTTGAAAAATAGTTTATTCAAGATAGCGGCATTGGAAAGCAGATTAAGCTTGATGAGAAAGTCTCACAAGCAGAACGAGCTAAGGACCAAGTGGAACCAAATCAGGTTGAGCCAATAAGAACACTACCTCCTCCACCTCGTAGATCGGAAAGAGTTTTCCGTCCCCCTGAAAGATACTTAGGTATTATTTCAGAGGATGTAGAGGAAATGTTCCTCGTAGGTAATGGTGCTCATGGTGATGATCCCAAAACCTACAACGAGGCGATATCAGATATCGACTCCGAGAAATGGCTTAGAGGCAATGAAGTCAGAAATTGACTCGATGCACTCAAACCAAGTCTGGACCTTGGTAGATCCACCAGAAGGTATAGTACCTATTGGGTGTAAATGGATCTTCAAGAGAAAGATTGGTGCAGATGGGAATGTGGAGACATTCAAGGCTAGACTGGTGGCAAAAGGTTATAGTCAACGCGAAGGCATTGACTATCAGGATACCTTTTCCCCAGTAGCTATGCTAAAATCCATCCGCACATTGCTTGCCTGTTGCAGCCTATTTCGATTATGAAATATGGCAAATGGACGTGAAAACGGCATTCCTTAAATGGATATCTTGAGGAAGATATCTATATGGAACAGCCGCTAGGTTTCACATCCAGTGATACTGATCACAAGGTTTGCAAGCTGCAAAGGTCCATATATGGACTTAAGCAAGCATCTCGGAGCTGGAACACTCGTTTCAATGATGTGATCAAAAAGTTTGGTTTCATCAAAAATGAAGAGGAACCATGTGTTTTCAAAAGGGTCAGTGGGAGCGCTGTTGTCTTCCTCGTATTGTACGTGGATGACATCCTCCTTATTGGGAATGATATTCCCATGTTGACATCAGTCAAGATGTGGTTGTCCAAGGAATTCTCCATGAAAGACCTAGGTGAAGCATCCTTTATTCTAGGAATTAAGGTCTATAGGGATAGACCGAATAGGATGCTAGGACTTTCACAGAAGATGTACATAGAGGAAGTACTAAAGAGGTTTAGTATGGAAAACTCTAAGAGGGGATTAATACCCTTCAGACATGGTATTCATCTTTCCAAGAAGATGTGCCCCTAGCACACCTGAGGAAATAGAACGCATGAGCAAGATCCCTTATGCTTCTGCAATAGGGAGCCTCATGTATGCCATGCTATGTACACGACCTGATATAGCCCATGCTGTGAGTGTCACAAGCAGATATCAGTCAAATCCAGGTGAAGAACACTGGACTTCTGTGAAATGTATCCTTAAGTACTTGAGAAGAACTAAGGATATGATGTTGGTCTTTGGTAATGGAGAACTCCAAGTTCCAGGGATACACAGACTCGGACTTCATGTCCGATATAGATGATCGAAAGTCGACATCTGGAAGTCTGTTTGTGTGCAATGGTGGAGCTGTCAGCTGGAAGAGTTCCAAGCAAACTGTGATAGCAGATTCCACCATGGAAGCAGAATATATAGCTGCATCAGAGGCTGCAAAGGAAGCATTCTGGTACAAGAAGTTTGCTGCAGAAATTGGAGTAATGCCATCAGATGCCATTCCTCTTATACTGCGACAACAATGGCGCCATAGCCCTTGCTAAGGAGCCGAGGTCTCACCAGAAATCCAAGCACATTGAGCGGCGATACCACCTCATCCGCGATTACCTTCGAGAAAGGGTTACGTTCGAGGTCAAGAGAGTCAACTCCGCAGATAATGTGGCAGACCCACTTACAAAGCCGTTGGGCCAGCAGAAGATCGAAGCCCACCTTGAGAAGATGGGACTTAGACTTGTAGCCAATTGGCTTTAGGACAAGTGGGAGATTGTTAGATATATGTGCCCTAGAAGCCAGAATTGGCTGACACTTGTAATACACTTCTAGGGGCAAAATTATAATTTTGACTATAATCAATAAAATGGGTTATTTTCTATCACATATGTGTATTTAGTGTCTGTGATACATCCTTTGAGTTAATGGTAATGATAATTCATATTTTCAAGAGTTGAAAATTTAAGACATGAATAATCATTATTAACTCATAAAATGCTCCCGACCATAGGATCATCACGAGGATGGTGATTGATCCGGAAGGTTGGTGTACAATCGCTTCTCTTTAGTAGATGAGTCTTGAGTCTACGGTGTGGAGACACCGGAGCGAGAGTACAGGTACTCGTTAGAGAACGAGGGCACTGAGCGTGACCACCTCGAGTAGTCATTAGGGAGTCTACCTTCTCGTCAATGACTGACTCGATGCTGCAGTAGTGTGTCTGGTTCTTTGACCTGAGATGCATCGGCAGTTCACCTTGAGGGTGTTATAGTTTGACTACACCATTACTCGGTCTCCTAGCCATATGGAACCCTGAGGTGTATGTTGGCTATAGCATGTTCATTGTAGGAACTGGATTGCATCAAGATGGAATCTATCTACCTCGGTGGTAGAGGAGCAGCCCTATGATGATCATGAGAATCAAGTCCAGAAATCCATGGCCATGGTAGAGTGAAATAATAGAAAGAGTTTCTATTTAGATTTTCACATTCGGACTCGAATCGAATGATTACATCATATGACAGAGACTAGGGTTTGACGAGTTCACCTTAACCCTAATCTGATCGGGGCTCAAGATAGAAGAACTTAATCACACAGGTAGCTGCACCAAGAGGTTCGCATTCAGCTCTGATGGGTTGCCACCATATACTGCTAGGTGTCACTGGTGGATTTTGGGAGCAATTAGAATGATTTAGATGATCGATCATTCTAGCTGTTCGAATCAGAAGAGTTCTGATCCATCGAAAGGAGTTTCGATGATGTCGATGATAGAGATCATGACATATCCCATTACCATACAGAACTGAACCTAACTGGGTCACACACAAACAAGGGTTTGAATCTGGTGATCATCAATTGAACTGATCTAGTTCAATTGATCTGAATGAGATTCAATTAGGTTCAAGAAAATCGTGCTAGCACTCGATTGAACCTAACGTTCTTCTTTTACTATCATAAATAAGTTGTCCTGTCTGAGCCAAAGGAGTTTGTGCTCAATCAGAGGCCTTCATGTGGTCTGACTGGAGGTAGTCCAAGTCAGAAAAGGTTGTCTTATTTTGTAAGACATTACCTACCATTTTTGGTCACCTGCCATTTCTTGTTCTTTGACTTTGGTCAAAAGTCTACCTTTGACTGGTCAAACATTGACCATTGATACTTTGACTTTTGACCACATGTCACGCACCTATTGGAGAGCTGGTGGGGGCCTGTCCCTCTACTAGAACCTAGCAAGGAGGAGGGCGCACGCCAAGGGCACGCCACCCTTGGCGTCCGCCCAAGTTGGAGGTGCCCTGGAGTCCTTGTTGGACAAGGACTCCACCTCCCTTTTGGATGTGGCGTGCGCCCAAGTTGGAGGCGCCCTGGAGTTCTTGTTGGACAAGGACTCCACCTCCCTTTTGGATTCCAATTAGAGTTCTTCTAAGAATCCAGTTTGACTGATCTTAGGCACCCTCTAAGGAGGAATCCAGGGGACTCTATTTCCACCAATCAGATTTGGATCTAATTTCATAAAGGGTTGTGATTGGTTGGAAAGAAGAGGAGTTGGATCACAGTCAATCTATAAATAAGACCTTGTGCCCAACTCAAATTACATGACATGATTGAATCACAATTCTCTACGCCCCAAGGCTGCCTCTCCCCTCTTCTTCAATGCCAAACCCATCTTCTCCCCTTTCTCTCCACGTCCAAAAGGAGTTTTGGACCTTGGTTGGTGCGATCTAGATCAAAGAAAGGCGATTTAAAGCTAGAAGGCTGCACTGCTGCAAAGAACGACTACTAATCTTCAAAAGGAATTTTGAAGATCCTCTAGATCAGATCTAGGTCTAATTTTTGGAGACATGATAGAGAAAAAGAGGATCTCTAGATCCAGCCTGAGTGGATATCGGTAGAGGCCAGGCACTTGCGTGGCTAGATCCAGAACCTTCCGCTGCAAATAGGATCATCAACAGGATAATAGGATTACCCAAATCAGGTAAATTAAATTTGATTTAATTTATCCTTATTTTATTTTATTTATTAAAATAATAAGAATCAGATCTGAAATATCCTAGATATGATACAGATCAAAGAGAAAAAAATTTGAAATATATCTCTTGATCTGATCAGATCTAAACGAACCTGGACCGAAAAATCAGGATTTTCCTTCACCTTCGAGTGGGCAAACAAGTAATGCCCCAACTACAAGACAGAAAGAAATTAAGTCAAAACATTAAAAGCATACCCTTCATCCAAACAAGTTTAGAAGAATGGATCACCTCAAGATAGATGGTGAAAGACTCATCAAATCTCTCAGCATCCTCCATCCTGACCATTTTCTCAATAATATGCGGAAGGATGCTGCCCTTCATCAGGGATTGGACGACCTTTCGATCGTCCAAGGAAGCTCACTCCTGATCAGAGCCTTTGGCACTCAAACTCTCGGCCACCCTCCTCATCATTTTCTTGATGGTATCCTTTTTCTTCTTCATCTTCACGACGACCTCGCACTGCTCGAGAGGTGTGGTGGCGGCATCCTCTCAGGTCCAAATCAGGGCTGATATGATCACATCGGACTTAGAGATGGGCACTACCATGATTGACGTAGTCGGGGTTGGCTCATCAGTTCGAGCCTTCTTCGATGTTTACTCAACAGAGCTGCCCTTCCTCTTAAGGGACTTAATCTACATAGTCAAGTGATTCCGCTCCTCAGGAGTCATCTCTGTAGAACAAGAAATTAGAGTTAGAAAAAGAAAGGAGACCATGCATAATTGGTAGGCCATGGAGGACTACCTACCAGATTGAGAGGACTGAGGTTGAAGTTGAACAAGGTCTAGTCCTCCAAGAGCTTGGAGATCGGAGGGGCTCGAAAGTTCTTCAGCTTGTCGTCCGAATCCCAATCCTCTTTCTCAAGCCTAGGAGCTCGGTGAACTGAGTCCCTTATTTTCCCCCATGAAGAAAGTCATAGTTCTAAGGAAGAACAGGAAACAAAAAAGAATTTCTTCTTTCAGTTATAAATGAAAGATGGGGCACCTTTAAGCAACCCCTTCTTGCCGAACTGGGAAGACACATACCACCTATCTTTAGTGGTCGAATGATGTTTGAAAGTGAAGAAATTATGGAATAGGGAGATGGAAGGTTGGACATCAGCCATGATGTACAAGGAGAGAAATCCTATGATAAACCTAAAGAAGTTTGGTGCAATGGTAGTGAACGAAATATTTAGAAACCTAAACAAGTCGACTACAAAAGAAGGTATCGGCAGTCAAAGTTCCACCCAAAGGGTTTCGACGTACAAGCAAGTTCGATCGGAAGGAAGAAAGCTAGCTCGATTGCTGGGACTAGGGAGTTCAAGTTCACAGTTAGAGGGAATTCCAAACTAGATCCCAATCAATGAAATGTCTCCAGACCAAAGTTTGCTTGAAATAGTATCAGGGATGAAGAATGGCTGAGGTACTTCTACAGGCTTGGGGTCCTTATAAGAAAGGTCCATAGAGCTAAATGAGCTGAACTCCTAGAACCGATTGACCATGACTCTTCAGAGGACATGAGGATCAAACAAAAGCAAAAAAAATCCCGCAAAAATAAAAAAAATAAAATCTGAGACTCTCTCGAAGAAACTGAGCATGTAGAGATGACAAAAGGTATGGATAATCAAAGAGAATGTTCAGGAACCGACCTAAGTCGACTGGGAAGAGCAAAAAGGCGGCAAGCTTGATGGAAAGCAGAGAATCCCCAAGAATCGAAGGAGTCGATGGAAGATGCCAGGGCCCTGGAACAAGAAGGAAGAAGGAGACCAGAGAGAAAGAGAGGATCTGAGCGAGATGAAACCCTCAAAGAAGAAGAGGAGCTTAAATAGCCATGAGAGTCTAAGATGGTTATGAGTGCTGGTCTCCACCGATCAACCTCGGATCGATGCGTATCCCACTCATCATAGTGATGGAATGGCAATAGGCAGAACCTTTATTGCACCGTACGTAAAGCAGTACTTCGACGGAAATTCTAAAAATTTGTCTTTTCGGATCATCTCATATTTAAAAAGTTTTGGTGCCAGCATGAGAATAGAAAAAGGATTTTGGCACTCATAATTCTTCACTCCCTTCATTCAAACTTCTAACTCGTGACTAGGGGGACTTTTGTTGGGTGTAAACATTTTTCTTGTCGAAGTCCAATGGGATGCCGAGCCTTCAGGTGACTTCATTCGGCGAAGGCAGCCATGCCTGATTCCTACTGGTGAAGAATTTATGCTCAGGCTACTATTGGGTGTAAACCCTTTTCTTGTCGAAGTCCAACGGAATGCCAAGCCCTCAGATGACTTCATCCGATGAACGCAGCCATGCTTGATTCCGATCGATGAAGAATTTACGCTTAGGCATCAAAACTGTAGGCCTCCAATTTAAATTTATTGACTGATCTTCTTCACTCAGATTTCTAGCTCCTTCAGGTATCCCCAGAACCTACAAGACATTATAGATTTCACTCGGACGAACTTGATCAGTGATGATAGTCCCTAAGCAGCTGAGTAACAGGTATAATTGTGGCTTGGTATGGATGACCTCAGCGCTCTTTGGATCTCTCCCTAGTAAAAAGCCATCCAAGCTATTCGATATTGGACCAACATTGGATCAACAGAACTCTCCTCCAGACGAACTCCTATAATATACTAAGAGTAGTAGATCTCAAGATTCCTGCATCAAGAACTCTGAACATGCAAGCAAAAGGACCTCGTCTCCTTTATATCAGCCTCCAGATGGCCTCAAAGATGACCAAGCTTTGAAGGAATAAATAAACAAACCCTCTTCAAGCAAATCTCCTTTCGCTCCTTCTAGGCAAATTCTCCCTAACTGACATCCTCCCCGTTGATCTCCTCCCTAACACCAGCTGATCTCTTTCCCATCAACCCCCATCCATCCAAACTTCTTACATCAGCTAGGAGGGGACCCATGGATATGTATTTGCTTCTTCAACAGTCGTCCTTCCAGGATTCTCCAATAGGATTATTTTTGGAGTTCTTCTCCTTCAGTCGATCTTCTACTTCCAGCAGAACTACTCCTAGATTCTTCTCCAGCAGACTTCCTTCAAGAGTTTTTCAATCGCAGAACTTTTGAATCCCTTCCAGCCAAACTTTCTGCAGTCGCCCAGAAGGGTTTGCTCACCTATGCAAATCTGGTTTTATACACAGCATGGACCAACTCGCACACAAATGACCCTGAAGGAGTCCGAACTCCTTTGAAATCGATGAAACTTGAAGCTCTTCACCACCAGCGCCTACCTCCTCCGAACATTAACAATTAAATCTCAATCGCGTGTATGTCACGATAATAGATGCATCGTGATAACGGATATTACTCTCCATAACAAACTTCACATGGCCTCGAACGGCTCACTACTAGGTAGTTGCGATTGTCACTATCAGTTTGTTATAGGCTCCATCTATAAAAGAGACCCTCCAGATATATTTTCTCCAAGCTCTCTTTCTCTTTCTCAAAACTCTACTGCTTTCTCTATTGAGCATTTCATTTATGTTGATCAGAAGAGCTGACTTGATCATCAGAGGGTCTTGCCGGAGCCACCCCTCCTTCGATTTAGACTTCTTTTGTAGATCTCGACGGCAATCTCGACTTCTCCTGCTCTAGCCAATTTCGTTGTCGACCAGATTCTGCACCAACATGATTGAATGATTAATCATCAAGTACTTAGGTCATAAAATTTTTAGGAGAATTTTAATAATTAAGTATCCTATGAGAAAATATCAAAATTTATTTAATTTATAAGTTTAGCACCTAAATAGTTTCTTATACAATCAAGCTCAAAGCAATTTAGATTTCTTAAATAATTGAAGATCAATATAGCATGATACAAAGAATTGAACCAGTATGCTTGATGCATGCTAATCTATAGCGTTGGCAAGTGCACCAGTCGATCAAGTAATAAAATGAATGAGTAGAGTATCATTCCTAGAGGATTGAAAAATAAGTACTGAAAAGCTCTTTCTTATACTTTATTTAGAATTCCAATTTATAAGAATAAGAAATTAAAGAAATATTTAAAAATTTTAAGAAAATAGAGAGAGTGTAATTATTAGGGTTTTAAATTTAAGAGCAATGTATTACTAAGACAATCAGTTCACCAACTCAGTCAATACAATATTCAGGTATTTAGATTAATTTTATTTCATGTGATAGTGGAGTCTCCTAATTTATTCACTATCCTTTGGTCCAGGCATAGCAAAACTATCAATATTTATTAATTACCCTTTGGTCTAGGTATAATTTAAATAAATATTAATGCATTAAGTTTTCTAAAATCCTCTAATTAAAATACGCTACGTCCAAAGCGCACTAAAATTTTTGCATGCATATGAATTCTAATTTGATTCATAATGCAAGGTATATAACCAAGAAGCAATAACATAGATGTACTTGATCCGTAACATCAATGTTCATTAGATCAATTAGAAGATGGCCAGTAATCTAAAAGCATTAAGATCAGATTTATATACTCCTCATGAATAAAATTTAAAATTAAAAATAAATCATACTGAATATTGTGTCAAAAAAGTGGCTACACCTTAGCCTTAGTAAAAAAAAATTTAGTTCATGATAACAAGTTCAAAAATAGCAAATAAAATAAAAAGTATAAAGAAATTAGACTATTTAATTGCTGAAATTGATTGTTCGTTGCTCTTGGTGTGGAGAACTTAGTGAAGAAGAAGAAGCTCTTTGATCACTATTCTGATTGTCAGAAGAAGAAAAATTAAAAATCTTTTTCTTTTTCTCACAAATCTCTCCTCTTTCTACCTCTCTCTTCTCTTTCTCTTCTTCTTTTTTTTTATTTCTCTAACTCTCTCTCTTTTTCTCTTTTTTTTCCTCACTATCTTCTTCTTTTTTTCCTATGGCAACAGCTGGTTTTATAGCCCAAAGATCGATTTTTTTTTTAATCCTTTGAAAATTTGGTTTAAGACTTCCAAAATAACTCAAATTAGGATCTGAATGATTTTGACCATTAGATGTTTACCAAACGGTCCAAAAATCATTTAAAAATCCTTTAAAATATCCTAGATCAAGTCAAAATTTATGTTAGCCATTGGATCAATTGTTGGATTCAATATGGGCCATCCGATCGCACATAAAGAAGGCTTCTAATCTTTAGTTTAACATCGAGATGAATCTCAGCCATTGGATCTCGATCGGGAGCTGCGGATGCCGTTCATCAGTGCATGTTTTTCAGCCGTTCGATCAAATCTCAATGAAAGGTGCCTGTTGGATCAGACAAAATTCCCAAATTATCCTCTGTAGACCATGCGCGAGCCTGGTATTGCGTGGACCACCACATTCTTCAACCAATCAGAGCGTGCTTCTTCATGTGAAATTCCCAAAATGCCCTCAAGTCGGTCCATCGTGCGCCATGAAAATTGCTGACATCAGCCTGCCGTCAGCACTACATCAGTGGGTCGGTCTATTGATGCGGTCGAGCCAGACGGTCTGCTGAGTTGATTTTTTGATCTGGTTTGAACCAGATCGATTTTTTTTTTTTTGAAATTCAATTCTGGGCTCGTTTGAAGTCCGTTTTGCCTGAACTTTATTTCATCTAAACCAGAAAAATAAGATCTTCACATTGATGGCCTTCTTTTCTACATAAGATTAATAAAAATATTAATTTCTAAAGAAATAGATTAATTTATTTTATAATTTAATACTTTTATTAGTATATTTTTACCACTTATCACACCTTCCAATTTAGTCATTGCTAGTCCCTTAGCAATATTTTATTTAATACCATGTTTCAATAAGATTATCCATCATAAAGATAAAATCTAGAACTAAAGGTCAAAAAGTTTAGAAAATACTGCTAATTAAGCATTGAGCTTTAGAAGCAAATTTTTCAGTTAATTCAATTAAAAACTTTCTTAGAGTACATCAAAGATCTATAGCACTTGTGTTCGTGATGACTAACTTTAGCATTTCAGTGTTAAATTAAAAGAACAAAAGTATCCTCTCTTATCATCTATTTTGGTCAATTTTCTATACATTCTAAATTTTATACTCATGAATTAAGGTAGCTTTCACACTACCTTTCTTTTTTTTTTTTTGCTGTGCTGAGCATCCTGGCCTTCCCTTCATCATTTTACATGAATTTTTACACTTGACCTAGGTGTAGAGACCCAGTTACTAGGCTTTGGGCAATCCACATATACTCTATCTTTTGCACTTTATTTTTAGACAGGTAGCTCTTTCCTTAAATTCAAGTTTTTTTAATTAGAATGTATATTAATTATCAATTTTCAGTAATAATTGAATCCTCAGTTGACCTTATAATCAATACCTATTTTGCCTTGTTAGTGTGCATGTGCAATTAGAAGTGCTAATAGTCTTTTAATGACCTAAGTAGGCTGCTAAAAATTGACCAACTAATCTACTTCTTTAACTCGTTACATTGATTAGCAAATAATTCTATCTTTTATCACTTATCCAGTCTATCTTGCTCAAGATTTTCTTCTTAACACATGGGTTTCTTTTATTATTATTATTTTTTTTTTTATCTTCTAACTTATTCTACATTGTCTTAAAGGAGAAAGAAAAATAATGGATGCAATAAAGGATAGGAAGGAATACACCTGATTTGGTTCAATTTGATTCTTTGGAGCTTTGAATTTTGCTTGAGCTTATTCATTTTTCTCTGCAAAATTGAAAATACACACCAGAGCAGTAAAAGAGCAATAACAAATTACTAAAGAATAAAAGAAAAATGATCAAAACTAAAAAGAAATGAAACAACCTATCTAGTAGTTCTGATTTATAGTCTTCAGCTTGACTTTCTTTGAGTTCTAAAGTAGATCAATCTGGTGCCACTTCAATTGGAATGCTTTCATGTTTGCTCGAGCCCTCTTTCAATTGGACATTGCTAGCTTTTATAGTCTCAAACATGTTTTCTATAGAATTCTCATATACTGAATTGTCAATAACATCAATTAGAAAATAAGTTTGATTGTCATCAGGATGTTTAGTATCTTTGAAAACATTAAAAGTAACTTGTTCGTCTAGGATTCTAAGAATTAATTTTTCTTATTGAACATCTATTAAAGCTCCTCCAGTAGCTAAAAAGGGTCTTCCTAAAATAAGGGGTACATCATAATCTTCTTTCATATCAAGAACAATAAAATCAATAGGAAAAATAAACTTATTTACCTTTACCAAGACATCCTCCACTATACCTCTTAGATATTTGATGGATCTGTCGGCTAATTGAAGAGTAATAGTGGTAGGCTTCGGTTCTCCTAAACCCAGCTTTCTGAAAATAAAAAAAGGTATGAGATTAATTCTTGCTCCTAAATCACATAAAACTTTATCAAAACTACAATCACCAATAATGCAAGGGATAGTAAAACTTCCAGAATCTTTTAGCTTTTGTGATAATTTATTTTGAAGTATTGCTGAGCATTCATCATTCAAATTTATTTTCTCATGCTCCTTCAACTTTTTCTTCTTTGTTAGAATTTCTTTGAGAAACCTGGAATACTTGGGCATTTGAGTAATAGCATCTACAAAAGGAATATTAATATGTAAATTTTTTAATATTTTGGAAAAGTTAGAAAATTTCTTATCTAGATGCTGTATTTGTTTCTCTGAGAATGGTAGTGGCGGCACGTAGGGCTTCACATTTGGATCAGCAAACCGTATACATGGAGAACATCCATCTGCTGGTTGTTTTGGTGACTGACAAATTTTAGTTGATGGTTCCTTATTCGTAGTTGGCTCTTCAGTCTCTTTCTTTTGATGTGGCTCCTCCAGCTTTGTATCACTTCTTAGGGTGATAGCATTGACTTGCTCTCTTGGATTGGTATCCGTGTTGCTAGGCAAGGATCCCTGAGGTCTCTCGAAGATTATTTTAGCCATTTGACCTATTTGCATCTCCAAGTTTTGAATTACTGCTGCTTGGTCCTGTCTAAGTTTGGCTTCCAAATTTTTTATAGTTGCTTCTTGGTTTTGCATGAATTTGACCATTAGCTCTTCCATATTGGACTTCTTTTCAGGTACTTGGAATCCCAGGGGAGGCTGTTGTGCTGCATTTTGATTACTCCACAAGAAATTTAGGTGCTGCCTCCACCCTTGATTGTATGTGTTGGAGTAGGGATTGTTTTGTTACAGCCTAAAAAAATTACCAATATAATTAGCTGTATCAGTTGCTTTAGCGAAAGGATTACCTGTCTGGCAATTGCTCGTATCATGTCCTCCTCCACACAGGTCATAGGTGATGCTCTGAACATGCATAGCTGTTCCATTCAAGTTGTTGACATTGGCTCTAAGGGCTGCAATTTCAGCTAGTAAAGTTGGCACGCAATCTACTCCCTGCACAGCTGCTAGTCTTTTTGGCATCATGCGTTCTGTCTGCCATTGATAGCTATTTGATGCCATCTCATCGATTAGATCGAAGGCTTCTTCCTCTATTTTTTGATTAATGGTTCCTCCTGCTACTGCATCAATCATAGAATGATTAGTAGGAGATAAACCATTATAGAAAGTTTGTACCTGAAGCCATACGGGTAGTTAATGATGTGGACATCTCCTCAGCAGTTCCTTGAAATGCTCCCAAGCCTCATATAGTGTCTCCATGTCCATCTGCATAAAGGAAGTGATATCGTTGCGCATCTTGGTAGTCTTGAAAGGTGGAAAATACTTGGCTAAGAATTTTTGGGCTAGGACATCCCACGTTGTGATAGAACCTGCAGGAAGAGAATGAAGCCAACTCTTAGCTTTGTCCCGTAAAGAGAAAGGAAATAACCTTAATCTAATAGCATCATCCGATACTCCATTAATTTTAAAAGTATCATAAAGTTCAAGAAAGTTAGAAATATAGGCATTCGGATCATCATGCACATGTCCACTGAATTGGACAATTGATTGAATCATCTGGATCATCATCGCTTTTATTTTGAAGTTGTTTGCTCATACTAGCGATCTCCTGATGCTCGAAGCTGCATCGGCTATAGATGGTATGATGTAATCATTTAATGGATGATGTACTGATCGAATAGCTCTATGCTGTTATTCGGTCATCATATCCAATCCTGGATTGATGTCGTTAGGATCTTCAGCTGCCATGTTTCTTTCTTGTTGTAGTCTTCTAATGATCCTTTCAATTTCAGGATCTAAAGGTAGTAAGTTACTATGTCCAGTACGTGTCATGCACTGAACAATTTTTTTTTAAAAAAAAATAAAATAATAATAAAAATAACAAATAAAATTCTAAAGTAAAGCTAGGATCAAAATTTTAATATTATTTTAGACACAATCCCCGACAACGACGCCAAAAACTTGATGTATGCTAATCTATAGCTATGGCAAGTGCACCAGTCGATTAAGTAATAAAGTGAATGAGTAGAGTATCGTCCCTAAAGGATTGGAAAACAAGGACTGAAAAGCTCTTTCCTATGCTTTATTTAGAAGATCGATTTATGAGAATAAGAAATTAAAAAACAAAATAAAGAAATAATTAAAAATTTTAAGGAAATAGAGAGAGTGTAATTATTAGGATTTTAAACTTAAGAATAATATATTACTAAGGCAATCGATTCACCAACTCAGTCAATACAATATTTAGATTATTAAATTAATTTTATTTCATGTGATGGTGGAGTCTCCTAATTTATTCACTACCATTTGGTCCAGGCATAGCAAAACTATCAATATTTATTAATTACCCTTTGGTTCAGGTGTAATTTAAATAAATATTAATGCATTAAGTTTTGTGAAACCCTCTAATTAAAATACGCTGCATCCAAAGTACACTAAAATTTCTGCATACATATGAATTCTAATTTGATTCATAATACAAGGTATATAATCAAGAAGCAATAACATAGATGTACTTGATCCGTAACATCTATGTTCATCAGATCAATTGGAAGATGGCCAGTAATCTAAAAGCATTAAGATCAGATTTATATACTCCTCATGAATAAAATTTAAAATAAAAAATAAATCATACTGAATATTATATCAAAAGAGTGGCTACACCTTAGCCTTAGTAAAAGAAAATTTAGTTCATGATAACAAGTTAAAAAACAGCAAATAAAATAAAAGGTATAAAGAAATTAGACTGTTTGATTGCTGAAATTAATTATCCATCGTTCTTAGTGTGGAGAACTTGGTGAAAAAGAAGAAGCTCTTTGATCACTATTCGGATTATCGGAAGAAAAAAAATTAAAAACCTTTTTCTCTCTCACAAATCTTTCTTCTCTTTCTACCTCTCTCCTCTCTTTCTCTTCCTTTTTTTCTATTTCTCTGACTCTCTCCCTCTTTCTTTTTTTTTTCTATCACTCTCTTCTTCTTTTTTTTTCTTTGGCAATAGCAGGTTTTATAGCCCAAAGATTGATTTTTTTCTGAAATCCTTTGATAATTAGGTTTAAGACTCCTAAAACAACTTAAATTAAGATCTAGATGATTCTGACCGTTAGATATTGATCAAATGGTCCAAAAATTACTTAAAATCCTTTAAAATATCCTAGATCAAGTCGAAATTCATGCGAGCTATTGGATCAATCGTTGGATCGAATCTGGGCCATCCCATCGCATACAAAGAAGGCTTCTGATCTTTAGTTTAACGTCGGGATGAATCTCAACCGTTGGATCTCGATCGGGAGCTGCGGATGCCGTTCGTCAGCGCATGCTTTTCAACCATCCGATCAAATCTCAGTGAAAGATGCCCATCGGATTAGATAAAATTTCCAAATTACCTTCTATAGACCATGCGCGAGCCTGGTGTTGCATGGACCACTGCATTCTTCAATCAATCGGAGCGCACTTCTTCATGTGAAATTTTTGAAATGCCCTCAAGTTGGTCCATCGTGCGCTACAAAAAAAGCTGATGTTAGCCTACCATCAGTGCTACATCAGCGGGTCGGTCTGCTGATGAGGTCGAGTCGGACGGTCTGCTGAGCCATTTTTTTGAACTAGTTTGAACCGGACTGGGTTTTTTTCTTTTTGAAATTCAATTTCGGGCTCATTTGAAGTCCGTTTTGCCTGAAATTTATTTTATCTGAACCAAAAAAATAAGATCTTCACATTGGTTGCCTTCTTTCCTATATAAAATTAATAAAAATATTAATTTCTAAAAAAATAGATTAATTTATTTTCTAATTTAATACTTTTATTAGTATATTTTTACCACTTATCAATGTTGAATTTAAAATAAAGAGCTTAAAATAAATAATCAACATGATATACTAGTTTTAAGCAATACATTAAAATATTCAAATCATAGAATATGATCATTAGAAGCAATGATAAATCATCAAAATCAATCAAATATACTCAATAATTATGTTAATTAATAATCAAAATATATTTGATAAATAATGATAGCATGATGTGAGAAAAGTTTAGATTTTATCAAATAGCATCATTCATCCATTTTATTTTTCAACGCATCCATAAAAATTTTCCTCCTTTAGTTAAATTTGATCCTTGGTATACCTACAAAATTACTTCATAATTTTTGGTACCCAAGTTTTCTTGGGTCCATTGAAGTTAGTGCTCAAGATCTCTTTTGAAACTCAAAATTGCCTAACCAAAGTATGGCCAATATTTTTAAAATTATATTCTAAAATTTTATGGCCTACCTTTTTACATTTGAAACACACTATTGAATCATTTTTAAGTGAGGCTCTAGTAATCAGATTTTTTGTATGTTGCTGTTTTCTTGAAGAATTAAAATTAGTTTCTATTTTATTAAACATAGCCTTATTATTATTATTTATCATAGATTGAAGATTTTGAAAGCTAAGGATATATTTTTCAGCTATGGATCTCAAAATCTTAATTTTTTCTTATTTTTTATTTTCTCCTAAAAGTTCTTTCTTTTCTTTTAGAAGATTTTTATTTTCTTCTAGGAAGAATTTTAAGTTTTCATATTTCTTTTTCGACTCAATATTTTTTTTAACTAAGGATTTGTTAGATTTATCTATATTCTCCTTTTTCTTAGTTAGAGTTTTAATTTGTTCCAAGAAATCTTCATTTTCTTTGGCCATATTTTTCATATCTTTCATAACATATTCTTTTTCACTCAAAACATTACTCTTCTCTTTAACCAAAGAAAAATTATATTTTTTGAGCTCTTTGTTTTTCATCCTTAACCTTTTAATTTCATTCATTAAATCATTAAAAGCTTCAAATAATTCATTGCATGTGAACTCAGAGGAGTTTCCCGATTTTACCTCATCCTCAATAGTCATGAGGCAAAGATTTTTTGTTTTCTTTTCCTCATCCGAGCTTGAAGTGTCACTATCATCCCAAATTCCTAACATAGCTCTCTTCTTGGTCATTTTAGGATACTTTTTAAGAAGGGGGCAATCTAGCTTGTAATGTCTCTTTTTGTTGCAATTATAGCATGTGACACTTTTTGTTTCTTTTTCTTCTTTCTTTTCTTTCTTTTTCATACTTCTCTTCAGGAGAAACTTCTTGAATTTGCTTGTGAGTAGCTCCATGTCCTCATCATCATCTTCACTCTCTTCTTCATCTTCTTCTTCATCCGATTCATCACTTTCTTCATGTTGTGCAATGGATTTGAAGGTGATGGTCTTCATCTTTCTTGGCTCTTCTTCTTCTTCCTTTTGAGCTATGTTCAACTCATGAGTCATGAGTAAACCAATTAATTCTTCTAGAAAAAGTTTGGTGAGATCTCTTGCTTCTTGTATAGCTGTCATCTTCGCTTCCCATTCTTTTAGCAAAGACCTTAAAGCCTTAAAAACTAGTTCATAGTTAGTATAGATTTTGTTAAGACCATTTAGAGCATTGATAATACTAGTAAATTTAGAAAATATTTTAAAAATAGATTCATGTTTATCCATTTTAAATATTTCATATTTATGAACAAGCAAATTACTTTTTGACTCCTTAACTTGTCTTGTTCTTTCGTGAGTTACTTCTAATTTTTTTCATATTTCTTTAAATGATGTACAAGTAGATATTCTATTGAATTCATGTATATCAAGAGAGTAATAAAGAACATTGATGGCTTTAGTATTTAATTGAGCCATCTCCTTATCAAATTCATCACAATCTTTTTTCAGTTTAGGAGTAGACATGCCATTAATTTTAGTTGTTGGTGTGTGTGGTTCTCTAGTTATGACTCCCCATATGTCACAATCTCAAGCTAGTATGAAAATTTTCATTCCAGCTTTCCAAAATGTATAGTTGGTGCCATCAAATAATGGTGGTCTAGAAGTTGATTAGCCCTCAATAAAAGAAACACCACTTGGGGTAGCTATTAGATCTTTTCTCCTTTAACCACTAGGTTAGCAATCAAATATTAAAGCACCTACTCTGATACCAATTATTGCCTAGAGGTAGCAACCTAAGAAGGGGGGTGGGGGGGGGGAGGTGAATTGGGTTTTTAAAATTTTAGATAAATTTTCTTTCTAAACAAGTATATGCTTCTAATTAAAAGAACTTGAGTGTCTATGGTGATTAAGAAACTTGTAGCAGTGGAATTAAAAGCAATTAGATAATATAAATATGTAAAGCAAAGAATGTAAGAAAAGCAAAACTATAAAACAAATATACAAGATTTTATAGTGGCTCAGTGCAATCCGTACCTACGTTCACTCTCCAAGCTTTCCTTGGGATTTTCACTATAATCACCCTAGATTATAGTATATTTGTTTTTCCGAGCTCACAAACAAATCCAGTTGGTTTAACCAGCAACACCAACCAAAACCTTACACAAATAATTTTTTGGGCACACTATGAACCCACTTAGTTTTACTAGCTCACCAATCAAAATCTACAATATCTAATTTTGGATTTGGATGGCCTTAATCTCTAAGTTTTTTTCTTCAAAGAAACTTGTAAAGAAACAAAAAATACAAGTACAGAATTTCAATAGAAAATAAAAAATAGAATGTAAACTCTTTAATCTCAAAGAAGAGGTTGAATATTCAGCTCTTTTGAAGCTTAAGCACTCTTCTTTGAGGTCAGAGAGGATGCTTGAGAAGTTGTATAAGATTGCTTTTGAATGTCCTTTGAAATCATAGCAAAATTCCTCTCTTTTTCTCTTTTATTGTTGTGCAATAGAATTCCTTAGGTTTAGAAATGATTTCTCTCTCTAAATCCCTTAATCTTGCTTTCTAATTGATTCTCCACCTTTAAATAACTTTGGAGATGGTTGGAAGAAGTGTTCTAACCATTGGAAGCTTTGAAATAGTCGTTAGGGTAGAAAATAGCCATTGCAGAATTATCCATTGAAGGCAGTCCATGCATTTCAAGATCTGTTATATTTTCTCGAGATGTCTCGTCCGATTTTGAGATCTCTCAATTTGGCTAGGATACTTCACATTCTCAAATGCTCGAAAATTTACTTTCTAGAAAAAATGATTCACTTAAGATCGAGAGCTCTCAATTTTGAATGAGAGCTCTCGCCAGAACCACGAGATCTCTCGAGAATCCTATATGACCTCTCGCTCTCAGAGTGCAGAAGCTGTGTTTCTATCTCTTGAGATCGAGAGCTCTCGAGATTACCTCGAGACCTCTTAAAACCATGCTAGAAGCTTATTTGGGCATGCCAGACCTCATGAGAGCTCTCAAAAAAATTCTGAGTCCTCTCGAAAATTACTCCAAGTGTATTTTGAGAAAATTTTTGCTATCAATCAAGCGAATTTGATTTTCATTTGAATTGAACTTTGTGTCATCCTCATTTTGATCAAAGAGCTCTCTTTCTTCTGACATTTGAATACTTAAAATAAAATATATTAGTAATCATTTGCTTTAATGTTTGGTGATCATCAAAATCACTTAGGGGGTCAATAGATAAGGGAGAGAGAGAGTCCTAGATATAGTTCCAACTAGAGTGCCTTCAAGCAGGACTCTTGGCATATTTAATATTAAACTATGCGACACTTTGCATAGTTTTCCCAGAAGAAATACTACATGTGCCCACCATCTTTGACAAGTCGAAGATGGTAGGCATCAACATGGAGAGAGAGTCCTAGGGGGCATCTCACTGGTCAATGCCCCCATGGAGAAGGACTTTTAGTCCTTATGTGTGCCAAATAATTCCCCACACCACATTATGTCGCATCATGAAGAAGGAAGGTATCTGAGGCACCTTGGACTCTTCCTAGCGAGTCCAAATCAAGGCCACATGACACCTATTTGATGGATAACCATTTTAGCCTAACCATATTTTAAAATAAATTAAAATTAGTTAGCCAAAAAGTAAGGATTCGAGCTAAAATTGATTTGGCAAGGAATTAGGTTAGCCAACATGTGCTAGCATGTTAATTAGCCATCCAATTAGGATCTAATGACTCTAAAATTAATCCTTGACCAATTTCTTTATGTGTTGACCCATTGAACTCTACATCTAGCCAGTAGTAGGCCTAGGTGCATTTTAATCTAATTTGATTGGACTCAATCTCAATCAATTAGGGTTAATGCTAACCCGATTTCACAAACTAGAAGAACTATCTAATTAATGATCAAATTAATCTTATTAATTCAATTAAAATCATAAGTCAAGATTGACATCTAGCAACATATCATGACTACCCAGAAGATGTGAAATTTAGTAGAAATGCCAAATATACCCATCAGTGGAAAGTATCCATGCAATTCAATCCCTCAATCATCCTACATCCTGAATATGTTTACGAGCTTGGATAAATATCAAACTCAAATACATACTCATGTCAATTCTCCATCAATTAATGATAACACTAATGAATGATTAGAAGCTCTATCTAATCTTCATTCTACTTTGGCCAAAGTCTTGTTGAGTTATCAATAGATGAGAATGCATAGGATGACATCTCCTCTTACTAGGAGTGATCGATTTCTTGTTGACCTACTCATAATCTTTGTACACACTTGACTATATCTAGGATACCTATTCATGACTTAATATCATGATTGAGTATGAACCAAAAATATGGGCTTATGTGTATAAGATATCTTGGTGGTCTTAGATCGAAGGATCACTTACACAACTCCGACTTAGAGAATCATCTTTTGGCATACAAGTAAGGTTTCATTAGATATTCTCTTTAGTGAGTCAATTTAGTGAACTCATTTCTTGATAAGCACCCACATCTTTATATTAGTATCTCCACACAAGAGGTTTGTGAGATTTACTACCCTCTTTATCGAGCATACATAGGATGTGCTAGTCTATCTAGAATATTGATCTCCGACTTAATGTTCCTACAATCAGGAATGTTTAAGATTAGGATTTTAAAATTTTAAGTCTCATAGGCATGACCTATTCATGTCCTTAAAACCATTGCCCTAATTTTTGAGGTTCATCATAATCTATAAAAGATGCAACTAGAATAATGAATCAAATACCTCAATTTATTAATATCAGAATAAATGTTATTACATAAGTTGGTGATTATACAGAAAAGTGTTAGATGTGTGTCCTAGAAGCCAGATTGGCTGACATTTGTTAAATACTTTCTAATGATATTTTCATAATTTTGATTTAAAATTAATTAAAGAATTATTTATTCTATCACATTGTATATTAAAGTATCCGTGATACATCCATTGAGTTAATAGGCATGATAACACATATTCTCAAGAGTTGAGAATTTAAGGTATGTGTTATCATAATTAACTCATAAATTACTTTCGATCATAGGATCATCACGAGGATGGTGATCGATTTAGAAGATCGGTGTACAATCACTTTCTTAGGATAGATGAGGCTTGAGTCTATGGTGTGGAGACATCGGAGTGAGAGTATAGATACTTGTTAGAGAACGAGGGCACTGAGCGTGACCACCTCGAGCAGTCATAAGGAAGCATACCTTCTCGTCGTTGACTAGCTCGATGCTGCAGCGTATGTCTAGTTTTTTGACCTGAGGTGTATTGATAATTCATCTTTAGGGTGTTATAGTTTGACTATACCATAACTCAATCTCCTAGCCATTCGGAACCCTGAGGTGTATGTTGGCTATAGCATGTTCATTGTAGGAATTGGATTGTATCAAGATGGGATCTATCAATCTCGGTAGAGGAGGAGTAGTCCTATGATGAATATAAGATCGAGTCCTAAAACACATGACCATGGTAGTGTGAAATAATAGAAAGAAGTTTCTATTACTCAAATTGAATGATTCATTCATATGATAGGTGTTGGACTTGACGAGTCTACCTTAACCCTAATTTCGTTGGGGCTCATGATAGAAGAATCCAATCACATAGGTAGCTACACCAAGAGGTTCGCTATTTGATTTTGATGGGTTGTCACCATATACTGCTAGGTGTCACTAGTAGATTTTGGGATCAATTAGAATTATCTTGATAATTGATGATTCTAATTGGGTAAATCGGAAGAGTTCTGATCCATCAAAAGGTATTTCGATGATGTCGTTGGTGGAGATCATGACATATTCCATTATGATAGAGAACTGAATCTAACTGAATCACACAAACAAGAGTTTGGGTCTGGATGCCATCATTTAAGCTAACCCAGTTTGATTGATTTCGATTAGATCCAATTAGGTTCAAGGAAATCGTGGTAGCACACGATTGAACCTAATATTCTCCTTCTATCATCTTTTTGGTTCATCTCGACTGAGCCAAATTAAATCTAGCTTATTCAAGAGTCTTGTATGGCTCTATCCTAGTCTAACTAGAACTTGTTCAGATCAGAAAAGTCTTATCCGAACCTAATCTAGGCTTGTCCTAATCCATCGAATAGAAATAGGACAAGACCTGCTAATTTCTGGAACTATTTGGATAAGGCTTATCCAAAACTCTATAGAGATTTGTCTTGATCTAATTAGACCTTGTCCTAGCTTGATCAAGACTTATCCAAAATCTCAAAAGATGGGAATAAGACTAGGGTTGTCTTTGCCAGATTAGGGCTTGTCCTAAAATCATGAGATGAAATTTGGACAAGCCTCTCCCAAAAATTTTAGACGGATTTTTCTTGATCTGAATGGATTGAGTCTTGGTCTGATCAAGGCTTGTTTTAACTTGATTAGGACTTGACCTAAATCCATTGGATGTGACTTGAAAAGGTTTTGTCTTAATCCCATAAGATGGGAACATGATAAAGGTCAAATGTTGACCTGAATGTAGGAATTAAAGGATAAGGGGCATGCGCCCTCTGGAGATTTCCTAGAGATGCACGCCCCTAGATATTTACATGAGGAATAAGGGGCACACTCCTCCTTTGGCCATGTGCCCCACATGGATAGGGTGGAGGTGTACCATTCAAATGGGATTTGAATGGGTCAAACATACTTGATGAGATCAAATATCTAGGAGATAAGTTGCTTGCACTATCCAAACTTTATCTCTCTATCTCCATGCAAACTTTTTCTAAATTTTGTGCAACAAAATCAGAAAAACAAGAGGGTGGGGTGTGCAGATCAGTTAAGAAGTCCTTCTGCATGTTAAACTTTGACCTATTCAATGTTATATGTGAAGGGACTATTAACTAGGTCTATAAATAGGGCCCTATGCAAGCTGTTGTATGTAGCGATTTCTCAATGGTGAAGTCCTACCAAAATATTCATCTCCACACCTTCCTCATCTAATCTTCTCCCTATTCTTCATGCCCAAGAGTTGGGCCAAACAAAGATCAAGTTCCATCAGCATGAAGATCAGCGAGGGATGACAGTGTTCGTGAGATGAATGCACAGCCCTCAAAGTTTATTTTGAAGGCTCTATGGGAAGACATCAGATATGATCTTTGGAGATCAAATCTAGAAGGAGGAGTCATCCAGATCTAACCCAAGTGAATACCAGTATAGGCCGATCACATGTGCATCTCAATCAGAACCTCGAATCAGTCGTCAGATCATCACAATGGGTAAACGATTTACTTGATCAGGTGATAACTATTTCTATTATTTTTATTTTTATTTTATTTTTACTTTTAGAATAATCTAATTAGATTTGAAAACACTCAAATTTGATCAAATCATAAAAAAATTTTAAAATTATTTTGCTGCAAATCTGATCCGGTCAGATGCATACTGCAGCAGGAAAATCTGATTTTTTTTTAAACTACTATTAGAGCTAGGTTGCTGCTTCCAGATCTATCTTTAGATTGATCTAAAATTATTTCTTATAGTTTAATTATTTTATTTTTAGATGTTACATAGGATGTAATTAGATCTAAAATAAAAAGCATGTTTTTAATATATATGTTTGACATTAACAATGCATGTTCTAGTCTAGATCTATTGTTCCATATCATGATAGTTTTCAAATATGTTTTAGATTAGATCTGATTTATTTTTTTATGATTTGATCATTTAAGTTTTAGATGTTACATTAGATGTAATCAGATCTAAAACATAAGGTCTAATTTAAAATTTTGATATATGTGATATAGGCAGTATATGTCTAGACTAGATCCCTAGTTTAATTTTATAGTCTAGATCAAAAATTTTATGAAATGTTCATTAAATTTTTTGAAGATTATGTGATTAGATTAGTTCAATTTTAGATACTATATGTGTTATAATTAGATCTAGAAGCATGAGATGCATTTAAAAAATTCATATGTATGACATATGCAATGCATGTCTAGACTAGTTCCATAGATCTATGCCATGAGTAGTCCAGACTAAAATTTTTTTTGATGAGATCATTTAAAATTTTACTTTTAGATATTACATCAGATGTAATCAGATCTAAAATATAAATTAAAATATTAAATTTAATACATGAGATGTTTGCAAAATATGTATAGATTAGATCTTAAATCATGTAACAGTTATATGCTTTAGATCTGATAGTTTTGTAGTATAGTTCATATTTCTGATTAAGGCATACTCCTTGGCTATCCAGTTATAAGAGTAAGAAGGGTTTAAAGGCCCTCTCTTTTCATTCGATGGAGTGCTCTTACGGTATGTAGGGATGCTGCACGTTTGTTCTTAATCAAAAATTGAAAACTTACATTTCTGCAAAACCCTAGATCCTGAAATCCTAGAATTTTTATGCATGTTTTGTTATTGAACACTTGAACTTAATTAAGAATTAAGTTTATGAAATTAATTAGGTCTAAAATTATGAATTTTTTAGATCTAAGACACCTTCATAAATCATGGGTTCGGGTGTGGGTAGCTCAATTAGGTCTAGTAGTTGATCAAAGCGAATCAAGAGTTGGTTAGGTGGGATCAAGAGTGGTTTGATTTGACTAGCCTAATAGGATTAAGTCTGGGTCACGATCGACTCACAGTCCCATGTGGTCAATCAAGTTAAGACCTAATTTGGCTCCTGGGTTTGATCCTGGATTGTAAGCTAACTTGATCAGTTCTGGTCAGATAAGTCGGTGTCTAAGGTAAGTATGGCAAATATGACCAGTGGTGTTTAATTAGAAGCTACTCGATCAGAATGCATTCATGGTGAGTTAATGGCATATTCCTCTCACTAATCTCACTTACCTGACTTATTGAGTCGACCCAATTCTAGTTTGAGGTGGCTAACGATTCGAGCTAACCCATGCCACTAGGTTAGTCATAAATATTATAACTAGTTGAGTCTAAGAGACTAAATCAAATCTTTCTAAGAAAATATAATGTCCTTGGTCTTTCACCATTATAGATGTACAGGCCCTACCCAGGGTTGATTGTTCTCAGTTGGATATAGTGGTTCAGTTGCATCAAAAAGATGCAACCATGTCTATTAGACATTAGATGCTATGGATTGGAGGATGGGTTGGGCACGATATTTCGGATATGGTGAGGGATCCAATCAGAAATCAAATTTATGCAAATGGTGGGTTTGACTTAACTAAGGAGTGGAGCAATATTCCAAACATGGTGAGCTTCATGAATTAGAGACTAGGTTTGGCTACATCATGTTTACAGAAACATTGGACAAGAGTTGTCCACTCATCGGTCAACCCATCACCAATAACTGTTAGGTGAGGTGGTGAGCTAGTCGGTAGGACCACACCACCCACTAGAAATCAATGATCACAAAGATTTCGCATATCCTCCAAAGGAGTGTAGGGATTCAAGAAAATAGTGGGAGCCTAATTTATTTAAAAATGAAGCTCCTAGATAAATTGGTTGAGTCAAATTACAAGTCTAACTAGAAACTTTGACTCTTTAAAAGAAAATGTTTGCATCAAAACCCCTAGCTGAAATTCTAGATACCCACAAGTTGACTAGTTCAATTTACAAGGATTAGCTAAAGAACTTCAAAATTATTTTGGATTCAAAAAAGTTGACAAATGTATTAGACCAGGACCTCTCATTTACCAGCCCGTCTGACTGCTGATCAGAGAACGTCTCATGAGAAGTGGTTTGACGATCATAACAAAGTAAGGTGCCACATGTTGAGCTCAATGTCAGATAAATTGCAGCACCAACATAAAGACATCATGACTGCTCGACAAACATTGGTGCACCTACAATAGTTATTTAGTGAATAGAGTCGCGTAGCACGTTATCAAGTTTCAAAGAGACTTTTTAAGGTGCAAATGCATGATGGACAGTTGGTTCAAGATTATTGCCTGGCAATGATCAAGGACCTAAAGAGCTTAAGAAGCTTAGAGTCTTGATGGACAAGGAACTGTAGATTGATGTGATCCTACAGTCCTTGATTGATTCATATGAGCAGTTCATTATGAACTTCCATATGAATAAGCTCTAGTGCACCTTGGCTGAGCTAATAAATATGTTGGTTACTACCGAGCAAACCTTGAAGGGTTCAAAGGGCTCAGTTCTGGCTATGGAGCAAACTTCTTCCAAGAAAAAGTCTTTTGGATAGAAGAAGTCTATGAAGAAGCAGAAAATAGAAGGAGAAAAGAAGGACGAGCTGAATAAGAAGGCCATAGAGAAGGAAAAATATTTTCTCTGCAACTCCAATAGCCATTGGAAGCGGGACTGCCCTACGTACCTGGCCAGCTTGAAGAACAAGCAGGAAGGACCTTCTGAAGGAATGCTTATCATTGAGTCTGTTGAGCAAAATATGAATGCCATAGGATTAAAATGATCTAGAGATAGTGTTAATGAAAGGTACCTATGGCACCTTAGGCTAGGTCATATAGCTGAAGACATGATTAACAAATTAGAGAAATTTGGACTAATGGGTCCATTGACTTTCGAGTCATATCCAATTTATGAATTATGCCTTGAAGGCAAAATAACCAAGCTTCCTTTCGTAAAACATGGGAAAGGTCTACAGACCTACTTGCCCTGGTACATATAGATGTATACGGTCCATTCGATGTGCCGATTAGAAGCAATTATGACTACTTTATTATCTTTACCGATAATCTATCTCGGTATGGATATGTGTACTTGATATGATACAAGTCTAAAGCCATTGAAAAGTTCAAGAAATTTAGATACGAAGTAGAAATGCAAATCGGAAAGCCTATAAAGATTCGATCAGATCGAGGAGGTGAATGTTAGGATAAACTATCCTCTCTAGGACTGACGTGGCCGCTGGTGATTAGCCAAGCAACAAGGAACTATTTCTTAGGATCAACGCGGAAGCAAAATAATGGATTCAAGAGAAAAGAGAGAAAGAGAGCACAAGAGTTTTCCAGGAGAAAAGAACTTCATTCAATGAATTCAGCATCATATACAACCTTGACCTATTTTCAGTATTTACACATTACAAAAAGGGTCAAGCCCCAAGCTCATACAAAAACTTTCCAAAACCCAAACATCCCACGTACACAAAATAAACCCATAAAAACTGAGCTTGCCTAGTTTTAGACAGAGCTAGCTAACCTACGACTCGATCAATTTAGCCTGAGATTGAGCCGACCCAGTTGTATATCATGCCAATAATTCGAAAATGCTGCTTTCTATCTAGATTTTCTTCTGAGACATAGCCGACCCAGTCTTGGACTAAGCCAGCCCAATTCCCAACTTAGCTGGCTTAGTCTCAGGTTGAGCCGACCTTGTTTCTAAACTTTGCTACCATGACTGGTTTCTCTTTCGGCTTGCTTCCATCTTCCCATGACTTGTCTTCTCATATTCTCAAGACTTGAGAGCACCATTTTTGAGCTCACATTCTCCATCTTGGTGCTTCTAAGTCTTTGAGAACTCATCTCTTCTGAGCAAATCCATCTTTGTCACACACATCTGAAAGCTATCTCTAGAGAGTACCTTCATGAGTGTATCAGACTGATTCTCCTTGGTTTTGATGTTTATCAGTTTCATTTTACCTTCCTCCACCAGCTCTCTGATCCTATAGTATCTCACGTCTATATGCTTTGTGTGTACAAGATAGACTGGGTTCTGTGCCAATAGTAGAGCACTCTAACTATCGCTGAGTAATGTAACCTTGCTCTACTCCACCCCCAACTCAACAATCAGCCTCCTAAGCTAAAGGTCTTCCTTTATAGCCTCTGTTATTCCAATATACTCAACTTCTATGGTAGACAAGACCATAATTAGCTGAAGGATTAATCTCCAAGATATTGGTCCACCATATTGCTAGATATATGTGCCCTAGAAGCCAGAATTGGCTGACACTTGTAATACACTTCTAGGGGCAAAATTATAATTTTGACTATAATTTATAAAATGGGTTATTTTCTATCACACCTGTGTATTTAGTGTCTGTGATACATCCTTTGAGTTAATGGTAATGATAATTCATATTTTCAAGAGTTGAAAATTTAAGACATGAATAATCATTATTAACTCATAAACAGCTCCCGACCATAGGATCATCACGAGGATGGTGATTGATCTGGAAGGTTGGTGTACGATCGCTTCTCTTTAGTAGATGAGTCTTGAGTCTACGGTGTGGAGACATCGGAGCGAGAGTACAGGTACTCGTTAGAGAACGAGGGCACTGAGCGTGACCACCTCGAGTAGTCATTAGGGAGTCTACCTTCTCGTCAATGACTGACTCGATGCTGCAGTAGTGTGTCTGGTTCTTTGACCTGAGATGCATCGGCAGTTCACCTTGAGGGTGTTATAGTTTGACTACACCATTACTCGGTCTCCTAGCCATATGGAACCCTGAGGTGTATGTTGGCTATAGCATGTTCATTGTAGGAACTGGATTGCATCAAGATGGGATCTATCTACCTCGGTGGTAGAGGAGTAGCCCTATGATGATCATGAGAATCAAGTCCAGAAATCCATGGCCATGGTAGAGTGAAATAATAGAAAGAGTTTCTATTTAGATTTTCACATTGGACTCGAATCGAATGATTACATCATATGACAGAGACTAGGGTTTGACGAGTTCACCTTAACCCTAATCTGATCGGGGCTCAAGATAGAAGAACTGAATCACACAGGTAGCTGCACCAAGAGGTTCGCATTCAGCTCTGATGGGTTGCCACCATATACTGCTAGGTGTCACTGGTGGATTTTGGGAGCAATTAGAATGATTTAGATGATCGATCATTCTAGCTGTTCGAATCAGAAGAGTTCTGATCCATCGAAAGGAGTTTCGATGATGTCTATGATAGAGATCATGACATATCCCATTACCATACAGAACTGAACCTAACTGGGTCACACAAACAAGGGTTTGAATCTGGTGATCATCAATTGAACTGATCTAGTTCAATTGATCTGAATGAGATTCAATTAGGTTCAAGGAAATCGTGCTAGCACTCGATTGAACCTAACGTTCTTCTTTTACTATCATAAATAAGTTGTCCTGACTGAGCCAAAGGAGTTTGTGCTCAATCAGAGGCCTTCATATGGTCTGACTGGAGGTTGTCCAAGTCAGAATAGGTTGTCTTATTTGTAAGACATTACCTGCCATTTTTGGTCACCTGCCATTTCTTGTTCTTTGACTTTGGTCAAAAGTCTACCTTTGACTGGTCAAACGTTGACCATTGACACCTTTGACTTTTGACCACATGTCATGCACCTATTGGAGAGCTGGTGGGGGCCTGTCCCCCTGCCAGAACCTGGCAAGGAGAAGGGCGCACGCCAAGGGTGGCGTGAGCCCAAGTAGGAGGCGCCTAGGAGTCCTTGTTGGACAAGGACTCCACCTCCCTTTTGGATTCCAATCAGAGTTCTACTAAGAATCCAAGTTTGACTGGTCTTAGGTGCCCTCTAAGGAGGAATCCAGGGGTCTCTATTCCAACCAATCAGATTTAGATCTGATTTCACAAAGGGTTGTGATTGGTTGAGAGGAAGAGGAGTTGGATCACAAGAGGTCTATAAATAAGACCCTGCGCCCAACCCTAATTCTAATGAAGCTATTAGACCCCACGCCCCAAGGCTGCCTCTCCCCTCCTTCTCCATGCCATAGTCTCTTCTCCCCTTGCTCTCCACGTCCAAAAGTGTTTTGGATTTAGGTTGGTGCGATTCAGATCAAGGAAAGGCGATCAAAAGCAAGAAGGCTGCGCTGCTGCAAAAGGACGACTGCAGATCTTCAAAAGAGTTTTGAAGATCCTCCAGATCAGATCCAGATCTGATTTTTGGAGGTGTGATAGAGAAGAAGAGGATCTCCAGATCCAACCCGAGTGGATACCGGTAGAGGCCAGGCGCTTGCGTGGCTAAGATCCAGAACCTTCCGCTGCAATCAGGATCATCTACAGGGTAATAGGATTACCCAAATCAGGTAAATTAAATTTGATTTAATTTATCTTATTTTATTTTATTTATTAAAATAATAAGAATCAGATCTGAAACATATCAAGATCTGATTGAGATCAAGAGAAAATTTTTGAAATATATCTCTTGATCTAATCAGATCTGGACGAACCTGGACCGGGAAATCAGGATTTCCCTTCAACTGGTATCAGAGCCATGGTTCTAAATTGTTTAGATCTGATTTTAATTTTATTTTAATTAGAAAATAAAGTGATTTCAGATGTCACATGAGATGTGATCAGATCTGAAATCAAAAAAATTAAAATTAAATGATTTGGATCTAAGAACATGAAGATATGCATGACTAGTTCTAGAATAGAATAGTTCTATAGAATAGTTTTGCATGTCTTTGATTTAATCTGATTAAATCATATTTTAGATCTTCTTATTTACTATTTTCTGATATTATAAGTGTTATAATAACATCTGATAAACAGCAAATAAAAATTATTTAATTTTAAATATCATATGAGATATGATTGATGCATGTCTAGACTAGTTGTAGAATAGTTCTACATAATTATCTAGATTAGAATTTATTTTGATTAGATCAATTTAAATCTAATTTTTTAGATTATTATGAGATAATTTAGATCTGAAAACATGCATGATTTGATACATGAGATGTATGCAAAATATGCCATGATTAGATCTAAATTTGTATATGAGATATATGATATAGATCTATAACTGTTTTGTAGTATTTACATGTTCCTGATTAAGGCGTTCCTCTTGGCCGTCCGGTCATAAGAACGAAGAAGGGTTTAAAGGCCCTCTCTTCCCATTCGATGGGGTGTTCTTATGACGTGTAGGGGTGCTGCGTGTTCGTCCTTAATCAGAAACCCAAAACTTACTTTCTGCAAAACCCTAGATCCTGAAACCCTAGGATTTATTGTGCATATTTTGTTTATGAACCCAACTTAATTAAGAATTAAGTTTATGGAATATTAATTAGGTCTAAAATTGAGAATTTCAGATCTAAGACATATTCATAATACTGGGTTCGGGCTTGGGTAGCTCAATTAGGTCTAAGCGGTTGATCAAACCGAATCAAGAGTTGGTTAGATGGGATCAACAATGCTTAAATTGACCAGCCTAATAGGATTAAGTCTGGGTCAAGATCGAGTCACGATCAAGCAAGACCTAATTAGGCTCAGAGGTTAGAGTCTGGATTGTAGGCTAACCCAATTGGTTCTGACTCAACAATTTGGTGTCTAAGGTAAGTTTGGCACAGACGACCGACTGGTTTTTAATTGGAAGCTACTCGACCTGAATGCGTTCTTGTACGAGTTAATGGCATATTCCTTCCACCGGTCTCACTTACCTGGCCATATCTGTTGACACAGTTCTGATCTGAGGTGGTCAATAATCCGAGCTAACCCATGCCACTAGGTTAGTCATAATTGTTATGACTAAGCCAAGTCTAGTTTAATGAGACCTGAATCAATTCTCCCTAAGAAAAGATTAAGTCTGAGGTCTTCCACCATTGTAGATGTGCGGGCCCTTCCCGGGGTTGATTGTTCTCGGCTGGATACAGTGGCTCAGTTGCACCGGGAAGATGCAACCATGTCTATTAGGCATTGGATGCTATGGGCTGGAGGATGAGTTGGGCTCAATATTTCCGGATACGGTGAGAGACTCAATTAGGAACCCAGTCTATGCAAATGGTGGGTCTGACTTAACTAAGGAGTGGATCAATATTCCGGATACGGTGAGATTCATGAATTAGAGACCAAGTTTGGGTGCACCATGATTAGAGAATCATTGAACAAGAGTTGTTCACTCATTGGCTAACCCATCACCAATAACTGTTAGGTGAGGTGATGAGTCAGTTGGTGAGACCGCACCACCCACTAGAAATCATTCAATCGTGGAGATTTTCGCATCTCTACAGAGGGAGTGTAGGGATCCGAGAAAATAGTGGGAGCTAATTTGTTTAAAAATAAAATCCCTAAACAAATTGGTCAAGTCAAAATTACAGTATCTAACTAGAATCTTTGACTCTCTACAGGAAAATGTCTGCGTCCAACCCATTGGCACGTATCCTGGACACACATAGACTGACTGGACCCAATTATAAAGATTGGCTCAGGAACTACAAAATTATTTTGGGTTCAGAGAAGTTAACCACATGTTTTGGACCAGGACCCTCCCACCTTACCAGCCTCGTCCATCCACTGAACAGAGAGCGTCTCTGGAAAAATGGATTGACGAAGATAATAAGGCCAGATATTACATGTTGGGCTCGATGTCTGATGAGCTCCAGCGCCAACATGAAGATATCGTGACTGCTCGCCAAATGTTGGCTCACCTGCAGGAGATGTTTGGTGAACAGAGTCGCGCAGCCAAATATCAAGTCACGAAATGACTTTTTAAGGCTAAGATGCATGATGGGCAGTCAGTCCAAGATCACTGTCTGACAATGATCAAGGACATGGAAGAGCTTGAGAAGCTCGGTGTGAAGTTGGACTTGGATCTGCAGAACGATATTATTCTGCAATCCTTGACTGATGCATATGGGCAATTCATCATGAATTACCACATGCATAAACTTCAAAATTCCTTGGCCGAAGTTAATGAATATGCTGGTTACCGCTGAGCTTTCTATGAAAGGTTCTAAAGGCTCAGTTCTTGCTATGGAACGGACTTCTTCCAAAAGAAAGTCTTATGGAAAGAAAAAGAAGTCTGTGAAAAAGCAAAAGGTGGAAGGATCAAAGAAGAAGAAGGCAGAACCGAAGAAGAAGGCCGATGGCAAAGGAAAGTGTTTCCATTGCAACAGCGACGGCCATTGGAAGCGGAACTGCCCTACTTACCTGGCCACCCTGAAGAACAAGAAGGAAGGTCCTTCTGGAGGTATGCTCGTTATTGAGTCTAACCTTACGGTTTCTTCTGCATCCAGTTGGGTGCTTGACTCTGGTTCTAGTGCTCATCTGTGCACTTCTATGCAGGGTCTTGAGGATAGCAGGAGGCTGAGGGATGGAGACATGATCCTACGCATCGGTAATGGAGCAAGAGTTGCTGCAGTAGCCGTGGGAACATACCCTCTTCGATTACCATCTGGTTTAGACTTAGTTTTGAAAGACTGTTATTATGTGCCTGCAGCTAGCAGGAATTTGATTTCTGTTTCATGCTTAGCACAAGAAGGTTATGTGATCACCTTCTTTAAGGACCATTGTAACATTCTTTATGAAAGAAATAAAATTGCAAATGGTTTCCTTATTAATGGTCTTTATCAGTTACATATTGATGTACCTATTTTAACTATCGAGCAAAACGTGAATGCCAAACGACCTAGGGATAGTCCAAACGACAGATATCTATGGCACCTGAGATTAGGTCATATAGCAGAAGATAGGATTCAACAAATTGGAGAAAAATGGGCTATTGAGTCCATTGACTTTTGAGTCATATCCAACTTGTGAATCTTGTCTTCAAGGCAAAATGACTAAACTCCCTTTTGTTGGACATGGGGAGAGGGCCACAGATCTCCTTGCCCTAGTACATACTGATGTGTGCGGCCCATTTGATGTGCCGGCTAGAGGCAATTTTGTCTACTTCATTACCTTTACCGATGATCTGTCTAGGTATGGGTATGTGTATCTTATGAGACATAAGTCTGAAGCTTTTGAAAAGTTCAAAGAATTCAGACATGAAGTAGAAAAACAAACTGGAAAACCCATTAAGGTTCTTCGATCAGATCGAGGAGGTGAATACCTTAGCCGGGAATTCCTAGACTATCTTAAGGATAATGGCATAGTCTCTCAATGGACTCCACCAGGAACACCTCAACTCAACGGGGTTTCAGAACGGAGAAATCGGACTCTATTGGATATGGTTCGATCCATGATGAGCTTCACAGACCTCCCTGATTTTCTTTGGGGACATTCATTATTAACTTCAATCTATTTACTGAATAGGGTTCCCTCTAAAACCGTTCCTACCACACCGTATGAGATATGGCACGGTAAGAAACCAAGTCTGAGTCATCTCAGAATTTGGGGTTGTCCGGCTCATGTCAAAAGACAACAAGCGGACAAGTTAGAGTTTAGGTCCTTTAGAGCTCGATTCATAGGATATCCTAAAGAGTCATTAGGATACTATTTCTACATTCCAGAAGACCACAATGTGATTGTGAGTCGACATGCCATATTTCTTGAAAAATAGTTTATTCAAGATAGTGGCATTGGAAAGCAGATTAAGCTTGATGAGAAAGTCTCACAAGCAGAACGAGCTAAGGACCAAGTGGAACCAAATCAGGTTGAGCCAATAAGAACACTACCTCCTCCACCTCGTAGATCGGAAAGAGTTTCCCGTCCCCCTGAAAGATACTTAGGTATTATTTCAGAGGATGTAGAGGAAATGTTCCTCATAGGTAATGGTGCTCATGGTGATGATCCCAAAACCTACAACGAGGCGATATCAGATATCGACTCCGAGAAATGGCTTGAGGCAATGAAGTCAGAGATCGACTCGATGCACTCAAACCAAGTCTGGACCTTGGTAGATCCACCAGAAGGTATAGTACCTATTGGGTGTAAATGGATCTTCAAGAGAAAGATTGGTGCAGATGGGAATGTGGAGACATTCAAGGCTAGACTGGTGGCAAAAGGTTATAGTCAACGTGAAGGCATTGACTATCAGGATACCTTTTCCCCGGTAGCTATGCTAAAATCCATCCGCACATTGCTTGCCGTTGCAGCCTATTTCGATTATGAAATATGGCAAATGGACGTGAAAACGGCATTCCTAAATGGATATCTTGAGGAAGATATCTATATGGAACAGCCGCTAGGTTTCACATCCAGTGATACTGATCACAAGGTTTGCAAGCTGCAAAGGTCCATATATGGACTTAAGCAAGCATCTCGGAGCTGGAACACTCGTTTCAATGATGTGATCAAAAAGTTTGGTTTCATCAAAAATGAAGAGGAACCATGTGTTTTCAAAAGGGTCAGTGGGAGCGCTGTTGTCTTCCTCGTATTGTACGTGGATGACATCCTCCTTATTGGGAATGATATTCCCATGTTGACATCAGTCAAGATGTGGTTGTCCAAGGAATTCTCCATGAAAGACCTAGGTGAAGCATCCTTTATTCTAGGAATTAAGGTCTATAGGGATAGACCGAATAGGATGCTAGGACTTTCACAGAAAATGTACATAAGAGCGAAGTACTTAAAAGAAGTTTTAGTAATGAAAAACTCTAAGAGGGGATTAATACCACTTCAGACATGGTATTCATCTTTCCAAGAAGATGTGGCCCCCAGCACACCTGAGGAAATAAAGACATGATAAGATCCTTATGTTCCTGCAATAGGGAGCCTCATGTATGGCCATGCAGTAAACACCGATCTGATATAGCCCATGCTGTGAAGTGTCCCAAGCAGATATCAGTCAAATCCAGGTGAAGAACACTGGACCTTCTGTGAATGTATCCTTAGTACTTGAAGAAGAACTAAGGATATGATTTGGTCTTTGTAATGGAGAATCAAGTTTCAAGGGATACACAGACTCGACTTCATGTCGATATAGATGATCGAAAAAGTCGACATCTGGAAAGTCTGTTTGTGTGGCAATGGTGGAGCCTGTCAAGCTGGAAGAGTTTCCAAGCAAACTGTGATGCAAGATTCCACCATGGAAGCAGAATATATAGCTGCATCAAGAGGCTGCAAAGGAACATTCTGGTACATTAGAAAGTTTGCTGCAAGAATTGGAGTAATGCATCAGATGCCATTCCTCTTTAACTTGCGACAACAATGGCGCCATAGCCCCTTGCTAAGGAGCGAGGTCTCACCCAGAAGTCAAGACACATTGAGCGGCGATATCATCTCATCCGCGATTACCTTAGAAGGTTTAACGTTGAGGTCAAGAGTCAACTCCGCAATAATGTGGCAGACCACTTACAAAGCCGTTGGGCAATAGAAAGATCGAAGCCACCTTGAGAGATGGGACCTTAGCTTGTAGCCAATTGGCTTTAGGAACAAGTGGGAGAATTGTATAGATTATTTTATGTGCCCTAGAAAGCCAGAATTGGCTGACACTGTAATACACACTTCTAGGGGCAAAATGTAATTTTGACTATAATTATAAAATGGGGTTATTTTCTATCACAACGCCTGTGTATTTTAGTGTCTGTGATAACATCCTTTGGAGTTAATGGTAAATGATAATTCATATTCAAGAGTTTGAAAAGTTTAAGAACATGAATAATCATCATTATTTAACTCATAAACAGCTCCCGACCATAGGATCATCAACTGCAGGATGGTGATTGATCGCGGAAGGTTGGTGTAGCGATCGCTCTCTTTAAGTAGAATGAGTCTTTGATCTACTACGGTGTGAAGAACGGACGAGAGTACAGGTACTCGTTACGAGAAAGTGGCACTGAGCCGTGACCACCTCGATAGTCCATTAAGGGAGTCCTAACCTTCTCGTCAATGACTGATGACTCGTGCAACCGTGTGTGTCTGGTTTCTTTGACCTGAGATGCATCGGCAGTTCAACCCTTGAGGGTGTTATGTTTGACACTACCCACCACATTAGTCGGTTCCTAGCCATATTGGAACCCTGAGGTGTATGTTGGCTATAGCATGTTCATTGTAGGAACTGGATGGCATCAAGATGGAATCTATCTACCTCGGTGGTAGAGGAGCAGCCCTATGATGAATCATGAGAATCAAGTCCAGAAGTCTATGGCCATGGTAGAGTGAAATAATAGAAAGAGTTTCTATTTAGATTTTCACATCGGACTAATCGAATGATTACATCATATGACAGAAACTAGGGTTTGACGAGTTTACCTTAACCCTAATCTGATCGGGGCTCAAGATAGAAGACTTAATCACACAGGTAGCTGCACCAAGAGGTTCGCATTCAGCTCTGATGGGTTGCCACCATATACTGCTAGGTGTCACTGGTGGATTTTGGGAGCAATTAGAATGATTTAGATGATCGATCATTCTAGCTGTTCGAATCAGAAGAGTTCTGATCCATCGAAAGGAGTTTCGATGATGTCGATGATAGAGATCATGACATATCCCATTACCATACAGAACTGAACCTAACTGGGTCACACAAACAAGGGTTTGAATCTGGTGATCATCAATTGAACTGATCTAGTTCAATTGATCTGAATGAGATTCAATTAGGTTCAAGAAAATCGTGCTAGCACTCGATTGAACCTAACGTTCTTCTTTTACTATCATAAATAAGTTGTCCTGACTGAGCCAAAGGAGTTTGTGCTCAATCAGAGGCCTTCATATGGTCTGACTGGAGGTTGTCCAAGTCAGAAAAGGTTGTCTTATTTTGTAAGACATTACCTGCCATTTTTGGTCACCTACCATTTCTTGTTCTTTGACTTTGGTCAAAAGTCTACCTTTGACTGGTCAACTGTTGACCATTGACACTTTGACTTTTGACCACATGTCATGCACCTATTGGAGAGCTGGTGGGGGCCTGTCCCCCTGCCAGAACCTGGCAAGGAGAAGGGCGCACGCCTAAGGGGGCGTGTGCCCAAGTTGGAGGCGCCTAGGAGTCCTTGTTGGACAAGGACTCCACCTCCCTTTTGGATTTCAATCAGAGTTCTCCTAAGAATCCAACTTTGACTGGTCTTAGGCACCCTCTAAGGAGGAATCCAGGGGACTCTATTCCAACCAATCAGATTTAGATCTGATTTTCACAAAGGGTTGTGATTGGTTGAGAAGGAAGAGGAGTTGGATCACAAAGTCTATAAATAAGACCCTGCGCCCAACTCAATTAAGTGAATGCTAATTCAGAACACGCCCCAAGGCTGCCTCTCCCCTCCTTCCTCCATGCCATAGTCTCCTTCTCCCCTCTCTCTCCATGTCCAAAAGGAGTTTTGGATTTGGTTGGTGCGATTCCAGATCAAAGAAAGGCGATCAAAAATCAAGAAGGCTGCGCTGCTGCAAAGGACGACTGCTGATCTTCAAAAGAGTTTTGAAGATCCTCCAGATCAGATCCAGAATCTAATTTTGGAGGTGTGATAGAGAAGAAGAGGATCTCTAGATCCAACCCGAGTGGATACCGATAGAGGCCAGGCGCTTGCGTGGCTAGATCCAGAACCTTCCGCTGCAATCAGGATCATCTAACAGGGTAATAGGATTACCCAAATCAAGGTAAATTAAATTTGATTTAATTTATCTTATTTTATTTTATTTATTAAAATAATAAGAATTAGATCTAAAACATATCAAGATCTGATTGAGGATCAAAGAGAAAAATTTTTGAAATATATCTCTTGATCTGATCAGATCTGGAACGAACCTGGACCGGAAAATCAGGATTTCCCTTCAACTGGTATCAGAGCCATGGTTCTAAATTATTTAGATCTGAATTTTAAATTTATTTTAATTAGAAAATAAAGTGATTTTAGATGTCACATGAGATGTGATCAGATCTGAAATCAGAAAAAATTAAAATTAAATAATTTGGATCTAAGATTAGAAGATATGCATGACTAGTTCTAGAATAGAATAGTTCTATAGAATAGTCTTGCATGTTTTTGATTTAATCTGATTAAATCATATTTTAGATCTTCTTATTTACTATTTTCTGATATTATAAGTGTTATAATAACATCTGATAAAACAGCAAATAAAAATTATTTAATTTTAAATATCATATGAGATATGATAGATGCATGTCTAGACTAGTTGTAGAATAGTTCTACATAATTATCTAGATTAGAATTTATTTTGATTAGATCAATTTAAATCTAATTTTTTAGATTATTATGTGATAATTTAGATCTGAAAACATGCATGATTATGATACATGAGATGTATGCAAAATATGCCTTGATTAGATCTAAATTTGTATATGAGATATATGATATAGATCTATAAACTGTTTTGTAGATATTACATGTTCCTGATTAAGGCGTTCCTCTTGGCCGTCCGGTCATAAGAATGAAGAAGGGTTTAAAGGCCCTCTCTTCCCATTCGATGGGGTGTTCTTATGATGTGTAGGGGTGCTGCGTGTTCGTCCTTAATCAGAAACCCAAAACTTACTTTCTGCAAAACCCTAGATCCTGAAACCCTAGGATTTATTGTGCATATTTTGTTTATGAACCCAACTTAATTAAGAATTAAGTTTATGAAATATTAATTAGGTCTAAAATTGAGAATTTCAGATCTAAGACATATTCATAATACTGGGTTCGGGCTTGGGTAGCTCAATTAGGTCTAAGCGGTTGATCAAACCGAATCAAGAGTTGGTTAGATGGGATCAACAATGCTTAAATTGACCAGCCTAATAGGATTAAGTCTGGGTCAAGATCGAGTCACGATCAAGCAAGACCTAATTAGGCTCAGAGGTTAGAGTCTGGATTGTAGGCTAACCCAATTGGTTCTGACTCAACAATTTGGTGTCTAAGGTAAGTTTGGCACAGACGACCGACTGGTTTTTAATTGGAAGCTACTCGACCTGAATGCGTTCTTGTGCGAGTTAACGGCATATTCCTTCCACCGGTCTCACTTACCTGGCCATATCTGTTGACACAGTTCTGATCTGAGGTGGTCCAATAATCCGAGCTGACCCATGCCACTAGGTTAGTCATAATTGTTATGACTAAGCCAAGTCTAGTTTAATGAGACCTGAATCAATTCTCCCTAAGAAAAGATTAAGTCCGAGGTCTTCCACCATTGTAGATGTGCGGGCCCTTCCCGGGGTTGATTGTTCTCGGCTGGATACAGTGGCTCAGTTGCACCGGGAAGACGCAACCATGTCTATTAGGCATTGGATGCTATGGGCTGGAGGATGAGTTGGGCTCAATATTTCCGGATACGGTGAGAGACCCAATTAGGAACCCAATCTATGCAAATGGTGGGTCTGACTTAACTAAGGAGTGGATCAATATTTCCGGATACGGTGAGATTCATGAATTAGAGACCAAGTTTGGGTGCACCATGATTAGAGAATCATTGAACAAGAGTTGTTCACTCATTGGCTAACCCATCACCAATAACTGTTAGGTGAGGTGATGAGTCAGTTGGTGAGACCGCACCACCCACTAGAAATCATCAATCGCGGAGATTTTCGCATCTCTACAAAGGGAGTGTAGGGATCCGAGAAAATAGTGGGAGCTAATTTGTTTAAAAATAAAATCCCTAAATAAATTGGTCAAGTCAAAATTACAGTATCTAACTAGAATCTTTGACTCTCTATAGGAAAATGTCTGCGTCCAACCCATTGGCACGTATCCTAGGACACACATAGACTGACTGGACCCAATTATAAAGATTGGCTCAGGAACTACAAAATTATTTTGGGTTTCAGAGAAGTTAACACATATTTTGGACCAGGACCCTCCCACCTTACCAGCTCGTCCATCCACTGAACAGAGAGCATCTCTGGAAAAATGGATTGACGAAGATAATAAGGCCAGATACTACATGTTGGGCTCGATGTCTGATGAGCTCCAGTCGCCAACATGAGGATATCGGGACTGCTCGCCAAATGTTGGCTCACCTGCAGGAGATGTTTGGTGAACAGAGTCGCGCAGCCAAATATCAAGTCACGAAAATGACTTTTTAAGGCTAAGATGCGTGATGGGCAGTCAGTCCAAGATCACTGTCTGACAATGATCAAGGACATGGAAGAGCTTGAGAAGCTCGGTGTGAAGTTGGACTTGGATTTGCAGAATGATATTATTCTGCAATCCTTGACTGATGCATATGGGCAATTCATCATGAATTACCACATGCATAAACTTCAGAAATTCCTTGGCCGAGTTGATGAATATGCTGGTTACCGCTGAGCTTTCTATGAAAGGTTCTAAAGGCTCAGTTCTTGCTATGGAACGGACTTCTTCCAAAAGAAAGTCTTATGGAAAGAAAAAGAAGTCTGTGAAAAAGCAAAAGGTAGGAAGGATCAAAGAAGAAGAAGGCAGAACCGAAGAAGAAGGCCGATGTCAAAGGAAAGTGTTTCCATTGCAACAGCGACGGCCATTGGAAGCGGAACTGCCCTACTTACCTGGCCACCCTGAAGAACAAGAAGGAAGGTCCTTCTGGAGGTATGCTCGTTATTGAGTCTAACCTTACGGTTTCTTCTGCATCCAGTTGGGTGCTTGACTCTGGTTCTAGTGCTCATCTGTGCACTTCTATGCAGGGTCTTGAGGATAGCAGGAGGCTGAGGGATGGAGACATGATCCTACGCATCGGTAATGGAGCAAGAGTTGCTGCAGTAGCCGTGGGAACATACCCTCTGCGATTACCATCTGGTTTAGACTTAGTTTTAAAAGACTGTTATTATGTGCCTGCAGCTAGCAGGAATTTGATTTCTGTTTCATGCTTAGCACAAGAAGGTTATGTGATCACCTTCTTTAAGGACCATTGTAACATTCTTTATGAAAGAAATAAAATTGCAAATGGTTTCCTTATTAATGGTCTTTATCAGCTACATATTGATGTACCTGTTCTAACTATCGAGCAAAACGTGAATGCCAAACGACCTAGGGATAGTCCAAACGACAGATATCTATGGCACCTGAGATTAGGTCATATAGCAGAAGATAGGATTAACAAATTGGAGAAAAATGGGCTATTGAGTCCATTGACTTTTGAGTCATATCCAACTTGTGAATCTTGTCTTCAAGGCAAAATGACTAAACTCCCTTTTGTTGGACATGGGGAGAGGGCCACAGATCTCCTTGCCCTAGTACATACTGATGTGTGCGGCCCATTCGATGTGCCGGCTAGAGGCAATTTTGTCTACTTCATTACCTTTACCGATGATCTGTCTAGGTATGGGTATGTGTATCTTATGAGACACAAGTCTGAAGCCTTTGAAAAGTTCAAAGAATTCAGACATGAAGTAGAAAAACAAACTGGAAAACCCATTAAGGTTCTTCGATCAGATCGAGGAGGTGAATACCTTAGCCGGGAATTCCTAGACTATCTTAAGGAAAATGGCATAGTCTCTCAATGGACTCCACCAGGAACACCTCAACTCAATGGGGTTTCAGAACGGAGAAATCGGACTCTATTGGATATGGTTCGATCCATGATGAGCTTCACAGACCTCCCTGATTTCCTTTGGGGACATTCATTATTAACTTCAATCTATTTACTGAATAGGGTTCCCTCTAAAACCGTTCCTACCACACCGTATGAGATATGGCACGGTAAGAAATCAAGTCTGAGCCATCTCAGAATTTGGGGTTGTCCGGCTTATGTCAAAAGACAACAAGTGGACAAGTTAGAGTTTAGGTCCTTTAGAGCTCGATTCATAGGATATCCTAAAGAGTCATTAGGATACTATTTCTACATTCCAGAAGACCACAATGTGATTGTGAGTCGACATGCCATATTTCTTGAAAAATAGTTTATTCAAGATAGTGGCATTGGAAAGCAGATTAAGCTTGATGAGAAAGTCTCACAAGCAGAACGAGCTAAGGACCAAGTGGAACCAAATCAGGTTGAGCCAATAAGAACACTACCTCCTCCACCTCGTAGATCGGAAAGAGTTTCCCGTCCCCCTGAAAGATACTTAGGTATTATTTCAGAGGATGTAGAGGAAATGTTCCTCATAGGTAATGGTGCTCATGGTGATGATCCCAAAACCTACAACGAGGCGATATCAGATATCGACTCCGAGAAATGGCTTGAGGCAATGAAGTCAGAGATCGACTCGATGCACTCAAACCAAGTCTGGACCTTGGTAGATCCACCAGAAGGTATAGTACCTATTGGGTGTAAATGGATCTTCAAGAGAAAGATTGGTGCAGATGGGAATGTGGAGACATTCAAGGCTAGACTGGTGGCAAAAGGTTATAGTCAACGTGAAGGCATTGACTATCAGGATACCTTTTCCCCGGTAGCTATGCTAAAATCCATCCGCACATTGCTTGCCGTTGCAGCCTATTTCGATTATGAAATATGGCAAATGGACGTGAAAACGGCATTCCTAAATGGATATCTTGAGGAAGATATCTATATGGAACAGCCGCTAGGTTTCACATCCAGTGATACTGATCACAAGGTTTGCAAGCTGCAAAGGTCCATATATGGACTTAAGCAAGCATCTCGGAGCTGGAACACTCGTTTCAATGATGTGATCAAAAAGTTTGGTTTCATCAAAAACGAAGAGGAACCATGTGTTTTCAAAAGGGTCAGTGGGAGCGCTGTTGTCTTCCTCATATTGTACGTGGATGACATCCTCCTTATTGGGAATGATATTCCCATGTTGACATCAGTCAAGATGTGGTTGTCCAAGGAATTCTCCATGAAAGACCTAGGTGAAGCATCCTTTATTCTAGGAATTAAGGTCTATAGGGATAGACCGAATAGGATGCTAGGACTTTCACAGAAAATGTACATAGAGGAAGTACTAAAGAAGTTTAGTATGGAAAACTCTAAGAGGGGATTAATACCCTTCAGACATGGTATTCATCTTTCCAAGAAGATGTGCCCCAGCACACCTGAGGAAATAGAACGCATGAGCAAGATCCCTTATGCTTCTGCAATAGGGAGCCTCATGTATGCCATGCTATGTACACGACCTGATATAGCCCATGCTGTGAGTGTCACAAGCAGATATCAGTCAAATCCAGGTGAAGAACACTGGACTTCTGTGAAATGTATCCTTAAGTACTTGAGAAGAACTAAGGATATGATGTTGGTCTTTGGTAATGGAGAACTCCAAGTTCAGGGATACACAGACTCGGACTTCATGTCCGATATAGATGATCGAAAGTCGACATCTGGAAGTCTGTTTGTGTGCAATGGTGGAGCTGTCAGCTGGAAGAGTTCCAAGCAAACTGTGATAGCAGATTCCACCATGGAAGCAGAATATATAGCTGCATCAGAGGCTGCAAAGGAAGCATTCTGGTACAAGAAATTTGCTGCAGAAATTGGAGTAATGCCATCAGATGCCATTCCTCTTTACTGCGACAACAATGGCGCCATAGCCCTTGCTAAGGAGCCGAGGTCTCACCAGAAGTCCAAGCACATTGAGCGGCGATATCATCTCATCCGCGATTACCTTGAGAAAGGTTACGTTGAGGTCAAGAGAGTCAACTCCGCAGATAATGTGGCAGACCCACTTACAAAGCCGTTGGGCCAATAGAAGATCGAAGCCCACCTTGAGAAGATGGGACTTAGACTTGTAGCCAATTAGCTTTAGGACAAGTGGGAGATTGTTAGATATATGTGCCCTAGAAGCCAGAATTGGCTGACACTTGTAATACACTTCTAGGGGCAAAATTGTAATTTTGACTATAATTAATAAAATGGGTTATTTTCTATCACACCTGTGTATTTAGTGTCTGTGATACATCCTTTGAGTTAATGGTAATGATAATTCATATTTTCAAGAGTTGAAAATTTAAGACATGAATAATCATTATTAACTCATAAACAGCTCCCGACCATAGGATCATCACGAGGATGGTGATTGATCCGGAAGGTTGGTGTACGATCGCTTCTCTTTAGTAGATGAGTCTTGAGTCTACGGTGTGGAGACACCGGAGCGAGAGTACAGGTACTCGTTAGAGAACGAGGGCACTGAGCGTGACCACCTCGAGTAGTCATTAGGGAGTCTACCTTCTCGTCAATGACTGACTCGATGCTGCAGTAGTGTGTCTGGTTCTTTGACCTGAGATGCATCGGCAGTTCACCTTGAGGGTGTTATAGTTTGACTACACCATTACTCGGTCTCCTAGCCATATGGAACCCTGAGGTGTATGTTGGCTATAGCATGTTCATTGTAGGAACTGGATTGCATCAAGATGGGATCTATCTACCTCGGTGGTAGAGGAGTAGCCCTATGATGATCATGAGAATCAAGTCCAGAAATCCATGGCCATGGTAGAGTGAAATAATAGAAAGAGTTTCTATTTAGATTTTCACATTGGACTCGAATCGAATGATTACATCATATGACAGAGACTAGGGTTTGACGAGTTCACCTTAACCCTAATCTGATCGGGGCTCAAGATAGAAGAACTGAATCACACAGGTAGCTGCACCAAGAGGTTCGCATTCAGCTCTGATGGGTTGCCACCATATACTGCTAGGTGTCACTGGTGGATTTTGGGAGCAATTAGAATGATTTAGATGATCGATCATTCTAGCTGTTCGAATCAGAAAGAGTTCTGATCCATCGAAAGGAGTTTCGATGATGTCTATGATAGAGATCATGACATATCCCATTACCATACAGAACTGAACCTAACTGGGTCACACAAACAAGGGTTTGAATCTGGTGATCATCAATTGAACTGATCTAGTTCAATTGATCTGAATGAGATTCAATTAGGTTCAAGGAAATCGTGCTAGCACTCGATTGAACCTAACGTTCTTCTTTTACTATCACAAATAAGTTGTCCTGTCTGAGCCAAAGGAGTTTGTGCTCAATCAGAGGCCTTCATATGGTCTGACTGGAGGTTGTCCAAGTTAGAATAGATTTTCTTATTTGTAAGACATTACCTACCATTTTTGGTCACCTGCCATTTCTTGTTCTTTGACTTTGGTCAAAAGTCTACCTTTGACTGGTCAAACGTTGACCATTCACCCTTTGACTTTTGACCACATGTCATGCACCTATTGGAGAGCTGGTGGGGGCCTGTCCCCCTGCCAGAACCTGGCAAGGAGAAGGGCGCACGCCAAGGGTGGTGTGAGCCCAAGTAGGAGGCGCCTAGGAGTCCTTGTTGGACAAGGACTCCACCTCCCTTTTGGATTCCAATCAGAGTTCTACTAAGAATCCAGTTTGACTGGTCTTAGGCGCCCTCTAAGGAGGAATCCAGGGGTCTCTATTCCAACCAATCAGATTTAGATCTGATTTCACAAAGGGTTGTGATTGGTTGAGAGGAAGAGGAGTTGGATCACAAGAGGTCTATAAATAAGACCCTGCGCCCAACCCTAATTCTATGTGAATGCTATTAGACACGCCCCAAGGCTGCCTCTCCCCTCCTTCTCCACGCCATAGTCTCTTCTCCCCTTGCTCTCCACGTCCAAAAGTGTTTTGGATTTAGGTTGGTGCGATTCAGATCAAGGAAAGGCGATCAAAATCAAGAAGGCTGCGCTGCTGCAAAAGGACGACTGCAGATCTTCAAAAGAGTTTTGAAGATCCTCCAGATCAGATCCAGATCTGACTTTTGGAGGTGTGATAGAGAAGAAGAGGTTCTCCAGATCCAACCCAAGTGGATACCGGTAGAGGCCAGGCGCTTGCGTGGCTTAGATCCAGAACCTTCCGTTGCAATCAGGATCATCTACAGGGTAATAGGATTACCCAAATCATGTAAATTGAATTTGATTTAATTTATCTTGTTTTATTTTATTTATTAAAATAATAAGAATCAGATCTGAAACATATCAAGATCTGATTGAGATCAAGAGAAAATTTTTGAAATATATCTCTTGATCTAATCAGATCTGGACGAACCTGGACCGGGAAATCAGGATTTCCCTTCACATATATGCAGAAGAAGTATCCAGTACTAGACCTTCTTGTATCATGATGTCTTGCATAATTCATATCTACAAATCCTTCCAGAGAACTCGAACCTCCATCTTCAAATCCCCCGGACTATCAACCAACCACCAAACCATAATCCTTTGTTCCATGCAGATATCGCAATATCCATTTCAATGCTTTCCAGTGTTTCTTCCTAGGGTTAGCCATGTATCTACTAAGTGTGCTCACTGCATGTACTATATCTAGTATATAGGACACTATAGTGTACATCACATTGCCTACAGTATTTGCATAGGAGACTCTTTCAATGAATTCTCTCTCCTTTTTTGACTTGGGGCTTTGTAACTTGGAGAGAAATATATGGCTTGGTAATCGCATCTCTGTAGGTTTGGCCTTCTCCATCCCAAACCTCTCCAAAACTTTTTGGATATATCTTCTTTATGACAAATGAAGCACTTGTTTATACCTATCTTTGCAAATCTTCATTCCAAGGATTTTCTCAGCTGGACCCAGATCCTTCATGTCAAACTCAGATGATATTGCCCTTTTCAACCTTTTCACAGATTCAATGCTTCTACTGGCTATAAGCATATCATCAACATAAAATAGCAGGTATAGAGCATCATCTTCATCTACATCCTTGATGTAGACACAGCAATCATGTTCACATCTACTAAAACCTAACCACAAAATAAAACTATCAAATCTTTGATACCACTAATGATAGAACTATTTCAAGCCATACAAAGACCTTCTAAGTAAATATACCTTTTCTTCCTATCTAGTCTCTATGAAACCATCTGGCTGCTTCATGTAGATCCTTTCCTCCAATATGCCATGAAGGAAGGCTATCTTCACATCCATCTTTTCCAACTCCATGTTGTACTGTGCCACCAGTAACAACAAAACCCAAATAGATGTATGACACACCATAGGAAAGAAAATTTCTGTATAGTCAATCCTTTCCATTTGTGAGTATCCTTTTGCTATTAGTCTTGCTTTGAATCTAACTCTACCATGTTTTGAAAGTGCCTTTTTTTTTGTGAACACCCACTTTGAGCCAATAGATCGAGCACCTTTTGGAAGATCCACCAGCTGCCACGTCTGATTCTTTTCACGTGATTCCATCTCCTCCATCATGGCCTGCATCCATGAATCATGATCCTCACTCTCCATAGCCTCTGCATAATTTTTTGGATCTTCATTAGCAGTGATGGGTGCATAGGAGATAACTTCATCAATGCCATATCTAACTGCTCTCCTGATAGTATGCTGGGGTTTGTGCAAAGCCACTCCCACTGGCACATCTCTGCTTGATGTTTATGGCTGATCTTGCACATCTATCTAAACTACTGGCACTTCATGCTAGTCTTCCATCTGAGTATCTTTTCTTCTACCCATCTCCACCTCAATAGGAACACTCTTATACATGGATTCGGACTGCATGTCTTTATCTTAGACTGGCCACTATTGTTCACCTTTATCTCCCCAGTCCCATCTATCCCAGACCTTCTTAAGATGCTCTTCTCATCAAAGATAATATTCCTGCTAATCACTGACTTCTATGCCTAAGAGTCCCATAGTAGGTACCCCTTGACTCATTATGGATATCCTATGAATGTCATCTTTTGAGATTTTGGATCTAATTTGCTCCTTTCGGTTGCCTCCACATATGCATAGGTCGGGCAACCAAAGACCTTCAGGTAGCCAAACTCCACCTACATTCCACTCCAGACCTCCTCTAGAATGCGTCCATTCAGCTTATGATGTGGGGACCTATTCATAAGAAAACAAGAAAAGGTTAAGGCATCATCCCAAAAAGATTTTGGAAGTGATGTTTGTAGCCTCAAACTCTGTGCCTTCTCAATCAATGTTTGATTCATTCTCTCTACGACATCATTCTGCATGGGAGTCATCTTTACCATATAATGGCATTTGATGCCATTTTTCTTAAAGTACCTCCTAAACTCCATGCTAGTATACTCTCCTCCACTGTCCATCCTCAAATACTTCACCTATCTTCTTAACTCCTCTAGTTTAGCTCTCTAGGCTCTAAACTGGACAAATACTTCTGATTTTTCTCTAATTAGATAAATTCACACCTTCCTTGAGAAATCATCAATAAAAGTGATAAAATACCTTGCCCAACCTCTAGTTGATATAGGAGCTAGTCACCACACATCTGAGTGCACTAAATCCAACACTCCTTCACTATGCTTGGTACTTCTGGCAAACTTTACCATATGCTGTTTGCCAAAGATGCATGGCTCATACAAATCTATGCCCTCCTTCTTCAGGGCCAGGATTATATCTCTTCTGCTAAGTTCAGTGAGCCCACGGTCACTCATATGACCCATCCGATAGTGCCACAATTGATATAAAATCTGCTCCTCTTGTACCGCTGCTAGCACCTCTGCACTATCATTCACCATCGAGCCTTCCATTCTATAAAGATTGTTGCTCAGTCTTCTATCTCTCATCACTACCAAAGCTTTCTTGAAAATTTTCAGGCATCCACTCCTAGCCTGGCTACTAAAAGCATAACCCTGCTCCTCCAAGTAGCCCAAAAAAATCAAATTTTTTTCAACTCCAGTACATGCCTGACATTTGATAATATTTGAATAATCTCATCGTACATCCTCACCCTGATAAAGCCAACTTCAGCTACTTTGCATGGATGATCATCTCCAAGACCGACACTTCCACCATCGACCTTCTAGTAGGTAGCAAACCACTTCTGATGAGAAGTATAGTGGTGCGAGTATGCTGAATCCAATATCCACATCGTATCATACTTTATAGACCCATCTGATACAACTAACAGATCTTCTCCACTGCTCATAGAAGCTGTATCATCTATCTTACTGGACTTCCCTTTTTCTAATCTCAAAAGAAGACAATCTCTCCTCAGGTGTCCAGACTGATGATATTTATAACATTTCAATATTTTTCTCTGATCCCGAGACTTCGACCTACCCTTGGATTTTTCTCTTGCCTTCTTCTTTGATCTTTCCTATCTTTCATTTATAGTCAAGATCTCAGACTTAGGGTCTTCCTTGTAGATCTTCTTCCTTTGCTCATTTGATTTGAGCACACCAACAACCTCTTCATAGTTTAAGATCTTCTTCTATAAACTAAAGTTGTTATGAGACCATCATACAAACTTAAGAGAAAACATAATAGCAGCAACACCCAATCCTCCTCGTCAATCTTCACATCCAAACTTATCACCTCAGAACACACTTGATTGAATCTTTGGATATATGCAACAAGATCTCTACCTTCGGGCATCCTCAGACTATAAAATTATTTCTTCAACCATAGGTTGTTCGTCATGTTCTTTCCCATGTATGTATTCTTCGGTCTCGTCCAAAGCTCCTTTGCCATAGTCTCTGTGCAAACCTTAGGCAAATCCTAATCGACCAAGCACATCCAGATTGTGTTGAAAGTAATTTTCTTCAACTCTTCCCAATCCTCAGTGCTGATCTTTTCCAATCTTTCTCTTGTCAAAATCTTATAGATCCGCTAATGAATCATTAAGTCCTTTACCCTTTGCTACCATAGGATAAAGTTTCTCTTGCCATCAAACTTCTCAAAATCCATCTTGAATCTACTTGATCCCATGATTTCAAACAAGTCATGAATAGATCCTTAACATCCTTCTTCGATCATGCACCAGTAACACTATCCTTCCAAGAAGATCTAAATGCCTTAGATCCATTTTTCCATCGTCTGTATCACCATCCCTCCATGTAACCAATCTTCATCTTAATTTAGATACAAACAATGAAGAAAGAAGAAGATTTTGGATAAAATCTAGTGCAACAGATCCTAGATGTAGTAACCCTAAGTATTTTCCTTCCTTTCATGCAACACCACTCTGATACCAATTATTGGGATAAACTATCCTCTCTCAAACCGACTAGCCGCTGGTGATTAGCCAAGCAACAAGAAATAATCTTCTAAGATCAACGTGGAAGCAAAATAATGGATTCAAGAAAAAAGAGAGAAAGAGAGCATAAGTATTTTCTAGGAGAAAAGAGCTTTATTCAATGAATTCAGCATTATATACAATCTTGACCTATTTCCAAAATTTGTACTTTAACAAAAGGGTCAAACCCCAAGCTCATAGGAAAACTTTTCAAAACCCAAACATCCCAGGTACATGAAACAAACCAGCAAAAACTGAGCCAGCCTAGTTTCAGGCCGGCCTAGTTTTAGACTGAGCTGGCTAACCTAAGTTTATAGCCGACCCAATTGTGTACCATGTCAATAGTCCAAAAATACTACTTTCTCTTTAAATTTTTCTCTATGATATAGCTGATCCAGTCTTGGACTGAGCCGACCCAGTTTCTAACTTAGCTGGCTCAGTCTTAAGGTGAACCAGCTTAGTTTCTAAACTTTGCTATCTAGGCTGATTTCTCTTCCAACTTTCTTCCATCTTTTCATGACTTGTCTTCTCATATTTTCGAAACTTGGGAGCTTCACTTTTGAGCTCACAGTGAATATCTTAGTCAAAAATTTTTGGACTATCTTAGGAATAATGGTATAGTCTCATAATAGACTTCGCCTGGAATGCCTCAACTTAATGGGATTTCAAAATGGAGAAAATAGACCCTATTAGATATGGTTTGTGCATGATGAGCTTCATGGATGTTCCTGAGTTTTTTTAGGGATATGGTTTAATAGGGTTCCATCTAAAACCCTTCCTACCACACCTTATGAGATATGTCATGGTAAGAAGCCAAGTTTAAGTCATCTCAGAATTGGGGTTGTCCGACGATGGACAAATTAGAGTCTAGATCTCTTAGAGCTCAATTTATTTGATATCCTAAAATTTTATTAGGGTATTACTTCTATCTTTTGAAAAATCATAATATGATTATGGGTTGACACACCATTTTTTTTGAAAAATAGTTTATTCAAGATGGTGGCATCGAAAGATAAATTAAGCTCAAAGAGAAAGTCTCTAAAAGCAAAGAGCCAAGGAACCTCAAGAACCCAGCTAGTCTGAGCCAATCCATAATTCACTACCTCCTCCTTCTCATAGGTTAAATAGAATTTTCCATCCTCCTAAAGGTACTTAGGTACAATTTTAGAAAATATAGAAAAAATGTTCCTCATAAAAAATGGGTTTATGGTGATGATCCCAGAACTTATGATGAGGCGATATCAGATATTGACTCCAAGAATTGGTAAGAGGCAATGAAGTCAAAGATTGACTTGATACACTCAAACTAAATCTGAATCATGGTAGATCCACCTAAAGGTATAGTACCTATTAGGTATAAATGGATCTTCAAGAAAAAGATAAGTGTAGATGAGAATGTGGAGACATTCAAGGCTAGGCTAGTGGCGAAAGGGTATTAGGTTATCTTCTTGTCAGTAGCCATCCATCCGCACATAGCTTGCCATTGTAGTATATTACAATTACGAAATATGATAGATAGATGTGATAACAGAGTTTATAATTGGATATCTTAAAAAAGATATTTATATGGAACATCCATTTATTTCAACATCTAATGATGGTGATCATAAAGGTTTGTAAGCTGCAAAGATTCATGGACTTAAGCAAGCATCTTGGAGTTGGAATGCTTGATGTAATCAAATCATTTAGTTTAATCAAGAACGAGGAGAAATCAAGTGTGTTCAAGAAGATCAGTGGGAGCATTGTTGTCCTCCTCATATTGTATGTGGATGACATCCTCCTGATTAGAAATGATATTTCCATACTGACATATGTCAAAGTATAGCTATCAAAGAAATTTTCTCTGAAAGACCTAGGTAAGGCATCCTTCATTTCAGGTCTATAGGGATAGACTAAAGAGGATGCTGGGTCTTTCACATAGAGGAGGTGCTGAAGAGATTTAGCATGGTGAACTCTAAATCTAAGGCTATGCAGATAGACTTTATGTCTGATAAAGATGATCGAAAGTCGACTTCTAAAAGTTTATTCCTATGCATTGGTGGTACTGTAAGTTGGAAGAGTTTCAAGAATATGGTTCCACCTAATCTATGATTATCTCGAGAAGGATACATCAAGGTCAAGAGAGTCAACACCATAAACAATGCGATTGATCCACTAACAAAGCCTTTAGGCCAGCAGAAGATCCAAGCCCACTTTGACAAGATGGGACTTAGATTTATAGCCAATTGGCTTTAGGTAAAGTGGGAGTTTGTTAGGTGTGTGCCCTAGAAGCCAGATTGGCTGACACTTGTTAAATACTTTCTAAGGATATTTTCATAATTTTGACTTAAAATTAATTAAAGAATTATTTATTCTATCACATTATGTATTAAAGTGTCTATGATACATCTATTGAGTTAGTAGGCATGATAACACATATTCTCAAGAGTTGAGAATTTAAGGTATGTGTTATCATAATTAACTCATAAATTGCTCCCCATCGTAGGATCATCACAAGTATGGTGATCAATCCAGAAGATTGGTATACGATCCCTTTCTTAGGATAGATGAGTCTTGAGTCTATGGTGTGAAGACACTGGAGCGAGAGTATAGATACTCGTTACTGAATGAGGGCACTGAGCGTGACCACCTTGAGCAGTCATAAGGGAGCCTTCCTTCACATCGATGACTAGCTCGATGCTGCAGCATGTGTCTAGTTCTTTGACCTGAGGTGCACGAACAGTTCACCTTGAGGGTGTTTTAGTTTGAATACACCATAACTTGATCTTCTAGCCATTTGGAATCCTGAGTTGTATGTTGGCTATAGCATGTTCATTGTAGAAATTGAATCGCACCAAGATGGGATCTGTCAACCTCGGTAGAGGAGGAGTGGTCCTATAATAAATATAAGATCGAGTCCTAAAACCCATGGTCATAGTAGTGTGAAATAATAGAAAGAAGTTTCTATTAGTATTCCACATCGAACTCAAATCGAATGATTCATTCATATGACGGGTGTTGGGTTTGATGAGTTCACGTTAACCCTAATCCCATCGAGGCTCATGATAGAAGAACCCAATCACACAGGTAGATGCATCGAGAGGTTTGCTATTTGGTTTTGATGGATTGCCACCATATAATGCTAGATGTTACTGATGGATTTTGGGATCAATTAGAATTGTCTTGGTGATTAACGATTCTAAGATGATTATAATTGGGTGAATCGAAAGAATTCTGGTCCATTGAAAGGTCTTTCAATGATGTTGTTGATGGAGATCACGACATACCCCATTATCATATAGAACTAAACCTAACTGGGTCACACAAACAAGGGTTTGGGTCTGGATGTCATCAATTGAGCTAACCCAGTTCGATTGATTTGGACTAGATCCAATTAGGTTCAAGAAAATCATGCTACCACATGATTGAACCTAATATTCTCCTTCTGTCATCTTTTTGGTTCATCTCGACTGAGCTAAATTGGATTTGGCTTATCCAAGAGCTTTGTATGGCTTTATCCTAGTCCGACTGGAACTTGTCTAAGTTAGAAAAGTCTTATCCTAACCTAATCTAGGCTTGTCCTAATCCATAGGATGAAAATAGGACAAGATCTGCTAATTTTTGGAACTATTTGGATAAGACTTATACGAGAACTCTATAGGGATTTATCTTAATCTAACTAAATCTTATCCTGGCTTGATTTAGACTTGTCTTAAATTTCATCAGATGGGAACAAGACAAGGGTTGTCCTTGCCAGATTAGGGCTTGTCCTAAAATCATGAGATGAAATTTGGACTAGCCTCTTCCAAAAATTCTAGATGGATTTTTGTTGATCTAACAGGACCAAGTCCTGATCAAGGCTTATTCTAACTTGATTAGAACTTGACATAAATCTATTGGAAAGGATTTGAAAAGATTTTGTCTTAATTTCATAAGATGGGAATAGGACAAAGGTCAAATGTTGACCCGAATGCAGGAATTAAAGGATAAGGGGCGTGCGCCCCCTGGACATTTTCTAGGAATGTGCACTCCTAGATGTTTACATGAGGAATAAGGGGCATACTCCCCCTTTGGTTGTGCGCCCCATATGGATAGGGTGGAGGTGTCCCATTCAAATGGGATTTGAATGGATCAAACATACTTAATGAGATCAAATATCCAGTAGATAAGTTGCTTGTGCCTTCCAAACTTTATCTCTCCATCTCCATGCCAACTTTTTCTAAATTTTGTGTGACAAAATCAAAAAAATAAGAGGGTGGGGCATGGAGATTAGTTAAGAAGTCTTTCTGCATGTTAAATTTGACCTATTCAAAGTTATATGCAAAGGAACTCTTAACTAGGTCAATAAATAGGGCCATGTGCAAGCTGTTGTATATAGTGATTTCTCTATGGTGAAGTCCTCCTAAAATATTCATCTCCATATCTTCTGCATCTAATCCTCTTCCTCTTCTCCATGCCCAAGAGTTAGGCCAAACCTACAAGCAAAGATCAAGTTCCATCGATACAAAGATCAATGAGAGATGATAGTGTTCATAAGATGAACGTGCAGCCCTCAAAGTTCATTTTGAAGGCTCTATGGGAAGACATTAGATCTGATCTTTGGAGATCAAATTCAGAAGGAGTAGACTTCTAGATCTGACTTGAGTGGATACTGGAGAGGCTGGGTGCATGCATAGCTCAATCAGAACCTCGGATCAGTCATCAGATTATCATAATGGATAAACGATTTACCCGATCGGGTGATAACTATTATCATAATTTTTATTTTTATTTTATTTTAATTTTAGATCAATTTAATCAGATCTGAGAACTCTTACATTTAATCAGATTATAGAAAATTCTTAAAATTATTTCACTTTTAATCCGATTCGATCATATGCATCCTGCGGTAGAAAAATTCAATTTTTCCTTCAAAAGGTCCCATTACAGCATATATGTGATTGGTTTATAGTAAATTTATTCTTTCAATCTTCCACTTGAACTAAAGCTAATTATCCTTATATCTCAAACCCATATAATTAAGATGGTGATCAAACAGTTGTTATGGTAAGGCCTTAGTGAATGGGTCTGCTATATTGTTCTTGATATCTACTCATTCTAATACAACATCTTGTCTCTCAACAATCTCTCGAACGAGGTGGAACCATCTGAGGATGTGCTTTGATCTATGGTGAGACCTTAGTTCCTTGGCTTGGATCACTACACCAGTATTATCAAAATATAATAGTACTGGTCATTCTATCTTAGGAACCACTCCTAGATCTTCGATGAATTTTTTCATCTAGATAGCTTCATTGGCTGCTTCACTAGCAGTAATGTATTCTGCCTGTGTTGTTGAGTCAACTACAATCTATTATTTTGAACTTTTTCAACTTACTACACCTTCATTTAGGTTAGACACATATCCTGATATTGACTTGCTATCATCCAAGTTTGGTTGAAAACTAGAATCAGTATAACCTTCTAGTTTCAACTTCGATCCTCCATAAATCAGATAAACATCTTTAGTTCTTCTCAAATACTTAAAAATATTTTTCACAGCTTTTCAATGATCCTCTCCTGGATCAGCCTGATATCTGCTGACCATGCCTAAAGCATAAGCCACATCAGGTCTAGTACATAATACGGCATATGTAATAGATCCTATTGCTAAAGCATAAGGGATCGATTTCAACCTTTCTCTTTCTTCTGATGTCTTGGGAGACATCTTTTTAGATAAGCATATGCCTTGACTTATGGGCAAGTAACCACTTTTACTTTCTTCCATGTTGAATCTTTTCAACACTAAGTCAATGTACCTAGATTGGGACAAGCCCAGCATCATATTAGATCTATCTCTATAGATCATTATTCCAAGAATATAGAATGCTTCACCCAAATCATTCATGAAAAACTTATTTGATAGCCAAGTCTTAACTAATTGAAGCATTGGGATATCATTCCCAATAAGTAATATGTCATCGACATATAAAACCAAGAAGACTATGGCACTCCCACTTGCCTTCTTATATATACATGGTTCATCCATGTTCTTTATGAAGCCAAACTCTTTGACTGTTATATCAAATTGGATATTCCAACTCCTTGATGCCTGCTTTAATCCATAAATGAATCTTTTAAGCTTACATACTTGATTTGGACTCACACTAGAGACAAAACCTTCTGACTGAGTCATATAGATTTCTTCCTTGAGGTTACCATTAAGAAAAGCGGTCTTGACATCCATCTGCCAAATTTCATAATCATAGTATGCTGCTATAGCATGTAAAATCCTTATAGACTTTAGCATAACCAATGACAAAAAAGTTTCATCATAATCAATTCCTTGTTTCTATCTAAAATCTTTTGCCACCAACTTTGCCTTGTAGGTTTTAATTTGGCCATCTATTCCAATCTTCTTTTTAAAGACCAACTTGCATGCTATAGGGTTTACACCCTCTGGTGCATCAACCAATGTATAAACTTGGTTGGAATACATAGAGTCCATTTTGGATTTCATTTCTTCTAGCTACTTGTCAGAGTCTTTACTCATTTCAGCTTTAGAATAGACCAATGAATCATCATCTTGAATGATATTTGCCTCAATATTATTTCCTATGATAAAACCATATTTTAGAGGTGCATGATGCACTCTCTCTGACCTATGAGGAGGAGGTGTATATTATGGATGAACTTCATCCTTGGATACTTCTAGTTGAGTATTTTCATTCACTATTTTTGGAACAGTTTGTAGGTCATGAACATCCTTAAGTTCAATATTCCTCCCACTACCTTCTTCTTGGATGAATTTCTTTTCCAAGAATATGGTATGCTTACTTACAATTCTATTTTGTTCAGTAGGATGGTAGAAATAATATCATTTTGTTTTTTTAGGATATCCTACAAACAAATATTTGTCAGATCTTACACTTAGCTTATGTCCAAAATTATTTCTGACATAAGCAAGACAGCTCCATATCTTAAGATGCTTAAGATTAGGCTTTTTTACATTCCATAATTCATATGGAGTGCTAGGAACAGTCTTAGAAGGTACCATGTTAAGAATATAAGTAGCAGTTTCTAGGGCATACCCCTAGAAATATATTGGAAGATCAGATGGCACATCATGGAACATACCATTTTCATAAGTCTACGATTCCTTCTTTCTGCTACATCATTTAATTGCGGCGTATAAGAAGGTGTCCATTCAGAGAGAATCTCTTATCTTTAAGATGATTAAGAAACTCACTGGATAAATATTCGCCACCTCAATCAAATCGAAGGACTTTAATACTTCATATAGTTTATTTTTCGACCATCTTCTGATATTCCTTAAACTTATCAAAAGCCTTGGACTTGTATTTCATAAGATACATATATCCATATCTTGATAAGTCATTAGTAAATATGATAAAATAGGAATATCCTTCTCTAGCTTAAGTTGTCATTAGCCCATATACAATGTACTAATGCCAATAACACTTTTGCTCTTTCTCCATGTCCTAAAAATGGAGATTTGATTATTTTTCCCATGAGGCAAGATTCACAAGTCCCATGTGATTCATAATCATAGGGTTCAAAGAATTTTTCTTTGTATAACTTGTTAATCCTTGACTCACTAATATGACCAAGATGATAATGCTAAAGAAATAACATATTAATGTCTTCTCTCTTTTGCTTCATATTTTTATCAATATGAAATATATTTTAAATAAGTGACAAAATCAGAAGACCATTATTAAAATGCCCATTGGAAACAAATTCATTTGAATGAAAAATAAAGCAACATGTGCTTATAAATTTTATTTGATAATTATTTTGCAATAAGAGAGGTACAGATACAATATTTCATATTACATTGAGCATATAATAACATTCTTCTAATTTGAGAGTTCTTCTAGTGGGTAGCTCCAATAAGTAAGTTCTTACAACTTTTGTAGAGATAGTTTCTTCACTAGTGCCGAACAGCTTGAACTCATCTTTCTTCAGCCCTCTAATTCTCTATAGTCCCTACATAGAATTGCAGATATGAGAACCACATGCGGTATCCAATACCCATGAATTACTGACTAAAGTACATAATGAAAATGTTGTATGTGTCATATACATACCCTTTTGTACTACATTTTCTTTTATCTTTGCAAGATAACTTTTACAATTCTTCTTCCAATGTCCCATCTTGCCGCAGTGATAATAGGTCATGTCTATAGGGACATTCTTTGCCTTCTTCTTGATGGTGCTTCTCTTAGAGTTTAACTTATTTCTTTTCTTCTTTGAACCCTTCCTGCCAGTCTTTTTCTTATCCACCAATGGAAGTGGACCTTTCTCTCCCTTGGTATGATTTTCTGCTACTTTTAACATATTTAGTAGCTTTGGTAGGGTAGCATCCAATTTGTTCATGTGATAATTAACAACAAACTGGAAGGAGTCTAGGAGAGACTACAGTATAAGATCTTGACTGAGCTCTACATCCATCGTAAAACCTAATTGACTCAATCTAGTGATTAAGTCAATCAGTTTGAGTACATGGTCTTGAACTAGAGTTCTCTTAGCCATACGAGTCCTGAATAACTGCTTAGATAATTTATACCTAGCAGTTCGGCTCTGTTCTTCATAAAGCTCTTTTAGATTGAGCAATATGAAAGAAGCATCCATACATTCATGTTACCTTTGTAATTAATTATTTATGAAGACTAACATGATGCACTTTACAGTCGTACTGTCATCTTGCCACATCTTATATGTGGACTTCTCCTCCTCTAAAGTATCTTCACTGACCGACCCTAGGTCAGGAGTATCCAAAACATACGATATCTTCTCTTGCGTAAGCACTATGCGCAAGTTCCTTAACCAATCCATGTAATTTGGGTCAGTCAATTTATTTGTATCAAGAATGCATCGAAGTGAAAGTAAAAAAGCCATTATGTAGATATTTTAATCTACATAAAATAAAAATACTAATATAAGCAGACCACTCAAGATAACATGTATAGCTAGATGAGGTCTTTTATTCTAGTTATTACTCCAACTATTTTATCATATACCATAGCCCTCCCTATGGTATACGAGAAAATCTTAAACCAATTTCTTATGGAGGTTGAGATCCTTATCCCTTAAGAAAGTCTTGCGGATAGCACAACAAACTTCAATAAGTTCAAAGGTAGAAAAATCTATCAAATTGCACCTCCATACAACTCTCTGCCTCTAAAATATTTATAGTCTTATAGATAGCACAACAAACTATAATGTTTTAGTTAAGTCAAATCCTTTATTTCCATTTTTGAAAATGATATTGCTCTTGCATATAGCATAATAAAGCAATATTAAATCAAATATACCATAAGCATTTTTAAATGCTCCAATATATTATTAAATCAGTCCCTAAGGTTAGTCTTGTGGATAGCATAATAAACTAACTGTGGTCCGCAAAATAATAATTATCTTATCATGAAGGAAGGCATTTTGTAGTGTCTTTGATCAATAAGCGTTTCCAATTCAAGACTTCAATTGAATCGAATTGGCCAGGTAAGTGGGAGAGAGATGGGAGACCTCCTATTCTTGCCTTAGACACTAATTAAAATTGGCTAGGTAAGAAACGGATCCAATTACTAAACCACATTCCCTTTACCTTTTCAGAACTACTTTTCTAGACACCAATTGATCAATTTACATCAAGAATGGATTTGCTTTTTGATCTTTAATGTTATGACTTAATATGATTTTAAAAGGGCTTTAAAGATCTCATGCACGTCCTTAAAAACATTAAAACATGTATTTTTATGTTGTGCCATGTGAAACAAATATAAAGCATTCATCATTCTAGGATAATCTTACAGCATAATGGGTATGTGCCAATATGCTAGGACAACCTTATAATCAAAATGATGAATTAATGCATTATGTATCATAACATCTAACTTAAAGAATTGTAGAAGATACAAGATACATAATTAAAATTATAACAACTGAAAACATGATTATATAACATGACATGTTACGTTAACATGATCATTAGACATATAAGATATGTAGCAATCATATGATGCTTTAAACTATTATTAAAAGAATTTATGCATATGATTGAATCATACATGGTTTGCTCAGATACTACTATTGGGTTTGATTGACATGGCGGAAGCAATTGATTTCAAAATTTTGGTTCATCAAACCATAAACCCTAGGACTGGCCTTGATGATTTTCAATCATATACATATATATAATATAAGATAAGGTAACATACTCTTATATATTTTATTTGATGATGATATATTTCCATGAGGCACCCACGTGTTTGGCCTCCAATAGTTTTCCACATGGGAATTGGGTTCAAGAACAATCCTTGAATCCTTGCTTGCTAAATTTTGAACTAGAATCGCTTGGCCTTCCTTCCTCCTTCTCTCTTATTTACTCTTTCTTATTTTCTATCTTATCTCTCTTAAATAATCTTCCTAACTCTTGTTTTAATTAAGACTCCCTATATTGGATAAGACCTTGTCTAAAAGAAAACTCCTTGTCTTACCAATACCTTGTCTAAAAGAAAGGGAGGAAGAAAAATAAGACAAGCTTCTGAATTGGAATACCCGACACCTTCCATCCGAGAGTTATTTATAGTTTTTGATGGGGTTCCAATCACACCTATTCCCAAGCCCTTATTAGCAATCCAAATAATTTATCAAGGGGCCAGATAAGTCCCTTAATACAGAAAGAGTCTTGGAGACACATAAAAACTAATTTCTGCCTTTGGAATGTCGTATGTACGTCGTTCCCTCGTTAATTCTAAATTTTTCTTTATTTATTTTGAATTTATTTGAATTTTCTTTTGATATGGCATGGATAAGGGAGAGAGAGAATCTCAGATGTGGTGCCAACTAGAGTGCCTTCAAGTCGGACTCATGGCGCCTTTAATATTAAACTACGCAACTCTTCGCATAGTTTTTCTAGGAGAAATACTTCTTGCACCCACCATCTTTGACCAATCAAAGATGGTAGTGTCAACATGGAGAGAGAGTTCGAGGGGGGCATCTCACTGGTCAATGCCCCTTGGAGAAGGACTTTTAGTCCTTATGTGCGCCAAATAATTCCTCATGCCACATTATGTGGCGTCATGAAGAAGGGAGGTATCTGGGGCACCTTGGACTCCTCCTAATGACCAAATCAAGGCCACATGGAACCCATCTTATGGGTAACCCTTTTAGCCTAATCATATTTTAAAATAAATTAAAATTGGTTAGCCAAAAAGCAAGGATTCAAGTCAAAATTGATTTGGCAAGGAATTAGGTTAGCCAACATGTGCTAGCATGTTAATTAGCGATCCAATTAGGATCCAATGATTCTAAAATTAATTCATGCCCAAATTCTTTATGTGTGTGACCCATTGGGCTCTATATCTAGCCAACAGTAGGCTCGGGTGCATTTTAATCTAATTTGATTGGACTCAATCTCAATCAATTAGGATTAACACCAATCCAATTTCACCAATTAGAAGAACTATCTAATTGAGGATTGAATTAATCTTATTAAATCAATTAAACCAACAAGTCAAGATTGATGTCTAGCAACATATCATGACTATCCAAAAGATTTAAAATTTGGTGAAAATGCCAAATATATCCTTTAGTGGCAAGTATCCATGCAATTCAATCCCTTGATCATCTTGCATGACGAATACGTTTATGAGCATGGATAAATGTCAAACTCAAACATATATTCATGTCTATTCTTCATCAATTAATGATAACTCTAATGAATGATTAGAAGCCATATCTAATCTTCATTCTGCTTTAGCCAAAGTCTTAGTAAGTTATCAATAGATGAGAATGCATAGGATGACATCTTCTCTTACTAGAAGTGATCAATTCCTTGTTGACCTACTCACAACCCTCATACACATTTGACCATATCCAAAACACCCGTTCATGACTTAATATCATGATTGAGTATGAACCAAAAATATGGGCTTATGTGTATAAGGTACCATGGTGGTCTCAGGTCTAAGGATCACTTGCACAACTCTCACTTAGAGAACCATCTTTTGACATACAAGTAAGGTTCCATAAGATGTTCTCTTTAGCAAGTTAATTCAGTAAACTCATTCTTCGATGAGCACACACATCCTTGTCTTAGTGTCTCCACATAAGTGGCTTGTGAGATTCCCCACCCTCTTTATTGAGCATACATAGGATGTGCTAGTCTATTCAAAACATTGATCCCCGACTCAATATTCCTGCGATCAGGAATGTTTAAGATTAGAATTTTAGCTCTCACAGGCATGATCCATTCATGTCCCCTAAAATCATTGCCCTAATCTTTGGGGTTCATCATAATCTATAAAAGATGCAATTAGAATAATGAATCAAATGCCTCAATTTATTAATATCAGAATAAATGTCATTACATGAGTTGGAGATTATATAGAAAAAATTCATTACAGCACATATGTGATTGGCTTGTATGACACTTATTCTTTCAGATAGAACTTTTATGATGAATAAGCCAAATAACTATTATTATTTGATAATTTATATACTGATTCTAATCATCTATAACTTAGATGATTGATTTTAGGATATATTTTCTAACAACTCTCACTTGAACTAAAACCAATTAGAATAGTATCAAATACCTATCTTCCACTTGAGTTCATAGAACTCCTTAGTTTCGAGGCTTTTAGCAAATGGGTTGGTCAAGTTCTCATTTTTTATCGATCTTCTAAAGATCGACCTCATCTTGATCAAAATCTAAGATGATAAAGATGCACAGTGAACTAGTCCTGTGTGCACCTTCAGTTCTTTAGCGATGGCTCTAGTGCTACATTAGGACTAGACCATTGATAGAGGGTGCCACTCCTAGCTTGCTAATGAACTATGCCACCATACAGCCTTCATGGCAGCATCAGATGCCATGATGTACTCTACATCACTAATAGAATAGGCTACAATATCCTACTTGAAACTTTTTCTAGCAAATTGCTTATCCCTTTAGCATAAATTCATGACTCGACACTCTCCTGCTATAATCTTTATCTGAGTAAAACTAGAATAAAAACATCCTACTTGTTTTAAGCCAGTATCTTCATATATGAATCACTAGACCTTAGTATTTCTCAAATACTAAAGGATTGTCTCTATAATCTTTTAGTGGTTCTTACTCGGCTCGAACTGGTATCTGTTCATTACCTCTAGTGAGAATACCATATCTGGTCTAGTACATAGAGAAATAAGATGATAGCTAAATCTTTATTTCTTGTAATGTAGGAATGTCATTCTCGATTAAGAGAATGTCATCCAAAGACAACACAAGAAATACCACTATAGAACATTTTGCCCACTCACAAATATAGGGTTTCTATTTATTTATAACAAAGACATAGTTCAAAGCATATGTTCCAACTCCGAGATGATAGCCAAATGGGCTTTATAGGTCTCTACCTTTTCATATGTGCTACTCTGATCCTTTTGAAAATCCATTTACACCCAATGAGAATTTATCCCTTCAGGTGGATCAACTAGTGTCCACACACTATTGATTTCTATGGACTTCAATTTGGATTTAATGGCTCCAATCCACTTCTCAGAGTCAGACCTCTGTATTGCATCCCTATAGGTGATCAAATCATTATTGTTCTCATCGAGCTCACCAAGATCACCATCCCAGACCTAGATACCAAAGTATCTGTCTAGCTAACGTGGTACTCTACCAGATCTTCTTAAAGATGCCGAATAATAGGCTTCAGATTTGACTAATCAAATCTGATTCTGTAGATTTAATAGATTGTGTCAGTTCACTCTATCATTAGAACTTTCTCAAGTTCAACTTGACAAGCATCAGTTCCTTCCCTAAGAAACTTCTTTTGCAAAAAGAATGTCTTAATAGTGATGAATATCTTATGTTCTTCAGTATGGTAGAACTAACAACCCTTAAACACCTATGGACCAAGATTCAAGTTTATTAGTGTACAAACCTTTGACATAGGCCAATAAACTCCAAACCCAAAGGTAAGAGAGTCTAGGCCTATGTTCGATCCATATCTCATATGGAGTCTTTGCGATAGATTTATTTAGAATATATTTTAGAGTAAAACAAGTAGTCACAAGAGCATAATCCTAAAATAGGCAGACTAGTAAATCCCATCATGGATCAAACTATGTCTAACAACATTTAATTTCTCCTTTCTAATACACTATCTTTTGGAAGAAGTCTGCTGAGAGAGAATCCCATTCTCTTTTAGAAATGTCAAAAACTCACTGGATAAGTATTCACCTCCTCAATCTAATCGAAGAGTTCTAATATATTTTCTTGTTGATTTTCCTATTTCATTACAAATTATTTGAACAATTCAAATGATTCAAGCCAGATGTACCCATACCTAGATAGGTCATCTGCAACCATAATGAAATATTAATATTCTTCTCTTTCTCTTAAGTTTCATAAGTCTACATACATCACTATGTATGAGACTTAGAATTTTATCGACTCTTTCACCTTTTCTAATAAAAGTTGACTTTGTTATCTTTAAAAGAAGATAAGACTCATAGGGCGACAATGATTCATAATCATTGATGTCAAGGTTTTCCTCTAAGGTTAATCTATTTATCCTATTCTTGTCAAGATGACTAAGCCTATAATTCCAAAAGTAGACATCCATGACATTATCTAACTTGGATATTTATTAGATGTGTACATTACACTTAACAAACTATGTAAATATTAAATATTATTTATTTATTATTCATGTATTATTATAATATCATTCATAATGATGTCATAATAATCTTTTTTTATTAATAAATGATGATCATATTTAGTCAAGAGGCCATCAAAGATTATATTTATTATAATCGATGGACAATAGTAACAGTCACTCTAAATGACAATATTTATATTGAAAATTAGCTTGACGATTCTTAAAGCTAGGACTAGAATAGGATTTCCAACCCCAACATTCAGGATTCTATCACCATTTTCAATTTTTTTTACTTACCTTCAGTCCTTGCAATGAATTGCATAAGACTATCGGTATCCAACACCTAGGTAGTAGAATTACTAATAGAAAAATTTCAAGGTGTTATCATATAACATCCATGATGAGCAACACTTTGCTTCTTTCTCTTCTTTAGCCTATTGGGGTCAAAGAAATCAAGATAATTCTTCTTTCTATGACATTGCTTTTTACGTTAGAAGTACTTTACCTGAATCTAGTTAGTCTCAGAATTTTTGTTTAGAAGCTCCAGCATGAACCCATTCGTACTGCTAAACCAAAATCAACTTTCAATACTAATTATTGAAGTTGGATCCCATAAGTATATCACTATCTGACAGTAATCGGAGCAATTAGGGTTTAACCATAATCTGAATAAAAAAGAGAACAATGACCTATTATATATGAATTATTTTAAGCCTAGAGACTTGGACATTAGTCTAAAGATTCTCCTACTATTTTATTTAAATTGGTAGGCTCTACCTCTAATTCGGAGAATTACTTTAATTCTCTAGTAGGTACTAGAATCCACAAAGACTGCACATAAGCCCCACTTTAGTCGGCAAACCCATTTGCATCTATGGGTAGGGTTCTTAATCAATTATTTCTCTAAACAACTTTTAGTAATTTAATTTTGCTCAAGAAACCTAATAAGTAAGCTTTGGCCTCCACTACAAGGATCCGATTAGGTCCAACCATTAACATTAGCATACTTGGTACATCTAACCAATGAATTATTAAGCCTAACTTTGGTTCGTCAATCTAACCACCATTAAAAAGATACTTCCAAGTCATGATATTATGAATGATAATTCCATTAGTTAATAAGCACCAGGCCTTTGATCCTCCAATGATTATTGAGTTAATGGACCCATTATCACCCAACTTATTGGGAGGCTATGACTCAGTTATCTCCATAACTTTATCATTTTAAGGACCAAATAATTTTAGAGAATTTAAATTATTAGTGATTGAAGGATAGATAAGACATAGATCAAATTACTCCCACTGATTTCACCAAATCAAATCCTTCAACTGACTTTTCAAGTCATTAATGAGGACCAGGATTAATTTTGGTCCGTCAGCACCTAGATCAATCTTACTGAATAAAATTAGTCTCATTGATTTTCTATATGATATGGGTTAATATGAATCAATGAGCAACCTAATCAAAAGCTAATAAACCATATTAGCCAGGTAAGTGAGATCAGTGGGAGGGTCTGTCAAGGCTTGCTTTAGGCACTATCAGAAATGGCTAGGTAAGTAGGCTATCAATTAAAAATCACCAATCTAAAAATACCAGACTTACCTTTGACACCAATCAGTTTATCAGTTTTGATTTGATTTATCTAAAGATTCAGGCTCGACTACTATGCCACAATCAGTATCTATTTGTTAAATGTATGAACTTTGATCAACTACAACTACTGAATTGATCTATAGAAAAGAAATGATCTAATCCTAATTAACTATTAATTAGATTTGATCAATTTTTTAACTTAGTCCATATTTAATCTAACCTTAGGTCTAACCTAGTTAAAGATCTGATCAAAGCTAACCCATTACTCTTTAACCCATATTTTATGAAATTATCATAGGATCTTCAAATCACAAACCTAAATCCTAAACCATCACTTAATTCTTAATTAAGTTTAAGACTTATGGGTTAGGGTTCAGAACCTTAAAACTAGATTTTGATTTCAAGTTTTGAAACATTTTAAACATGTAAATAATTTACATTGAATCAATTCATGGTTTTAGATCAGATTTGTTTTAATGTTTAGATCATGTCCTAGAGTTTTGAATCTAGGGTTTTACAGAAAGTAAATTTATAATTTAAATTTCATAAAATATATATGTCATACATATATAAACTAGATTCAAGAAACAAAACTACATATCAACATATGTGTTAAGAGAAACTAGATCAAAACATGAAACACATATTATTTAGATCTTATCTAAATAATTAAAAATTAGATCATAAACTAATTAATCTTAGATTTAAAATCTAAAAATAAATCATGAATTATTTTAGATCTTATCTAAATTATTTATGATTTAGGAAGCACATACTAAGACAACCTTTCCACTATAAGGGGTAAACCTTACAGCAGGACAACCTTATAATCAGTATGTACGATCTGATATTATCTAGATCTAATCTAAATAATCTAAAATAAATCTAACATCTATTTAATTTTAAATTTTAAATTAAAAAATAAATAATAAAATTATTTAGACCATATCTAACTTATTGATAATTCAAAAAAGAAAATAAATCAACACATACTTGGACAATCTTTTCATTATAAGGAATTAACCTTATAATAGGACAACCTTATATCAGTATGTGTGAACTTCTAATTTTTATTTTTAGATTTATTTTAAAGCATGCATAATCATGTCATAAAAGAATCTAGATACTCTGATACCACTATTGGAAATCATGCAGAGTTTCATGCTTGTATTTTAAAACTTTTCCAAAATAAATTGCAGCGAAAGATAGATTAAACTATTTAACCTACAATATGCATGTGATCTAATCACTAAACCCTACATCTAGGACCTATGATATATCAAAATGTAAATATAAATCTAAAAATTAAATCAAGTTGGTATTGATCAAATCAATATCCTAGTTCTAGAATAGTTCTAGAAAAACCTAGATTGTATCTAGGTCAGATAAAAGATCAAATCTTATACCTTGCATGGGTCGAGAGCTCTGTAGCTAAAAATTGATGTTGTCCTTTATTGATTGGAGCTACAAAGTATGTGCCACCTCTACAGGTAATCCACATAAAGTTGCAACACAAATTGGAGGATTGTTGAACGAAGATCTGCTTGAAGTATTAGCTTCTCATGGATCCCTCCTGATGGTTAATATAGAAAATATTCTTTGGATCTCTTGGACACTCTAAGAGATGAAGAACAAGAGGAGGAGTAAGGAAGAAATCTAACTTTTGATTCTCCCAAAAATCAAAAAATAAAAATATAAAGAAAAGCCCTAAGAGAAGACACATCTTCTCTTTTCGAACATCAATAATTGATGTCCTAAATTGATCTCCATACTGGGACAAGAGGAGACCTTCTCCTCTAGTATGTTTTCCATACTTCTAGGTCTCTTCTTCTCTAATTTTTCTCATAGAAAAATTACATAAAAAGATAGAGATGAAGGATTCTCAAAGAAACTTTTGGAGAAGACCTTCTTCTCTTTTTTCTCTCTCATCAAGACATGATCAGATCATGTCCAAAGAGGACCACCATGCCCCAACTCCTTGGAGCACTCATCCTTCATGCCCTCTCCCTCTCTCTCACAAATTTTTCTCATAGAAAACTCATAAACATAATGGAGAAAGAAAACCTGAAAGATACCATAAGAGAAGATAATCTTCTGTTACCTTTTTCTCTTTAAGACATCAATAATTGATGTCTTAATGAAACCTCGACACCCAAGGAAGTAGGCTCCCAACCTCCCAACACCCTTTCCACTTCTTTCTATGCTTTTCGTGTGGAAAATCTGAGGCTCTCTCATGCAAGAAGTCCCTCAAAAAGTGGTGCCATCTTATTTATGGTAGACTAGGTCAAAAGACCTATTTTTAAGGGATTAAAATAAGGAGTTTGGGGGAGCATCCAACTCTTGGATTTCTCCCCTATTTTTTTGTGCATGGAGAATCAGATTTCAACACCCAAAAGAAGAAAATAAGGGGTGCGCAAAATAAAGGTGGCGTGAGAAATTAATTTTCGTAGGAAGGGAAGAGTTTTAACAAATTAAAACTCTTACAAAGTTTGACTCATTCAAACAAACTTTCAAATTTGACCAAGTCAAATTATATTCCAAAAATATCAAAATATGGGGCATGGAAGAGAACTCTTAGGCATGGAAGAAATCATGTTAATTTCTAGAATTAAGTGTGGGCGTGGGCTTTTAGATGGCGCAAGGAGGAGTCCTAGTCTAACTTGGACTCTCCTATTTTGACTTGGTCAAAATCTTTTGAACCCAAATCAAAATAGTTTTGAGTCAACCTAATTAATAAAAAATTCTAATCCAATTAAGAGCCTAATTAAATAAGATTTAATTAAATTTAAATCTAGTTTAATTTTTAATTAAATTAAAAATTAGGTGCACTCAAGTTCTAATTGAATTAGTACTTGTTCTTCATTGCAATTGGCTTATTCGATAAACTAATTAGACTTAATCCAATTAAGTCTAAACTAATTCTAATTGAATCTAACTTAATTAGACTTAATCTCAACTTAATTGCTTAATCAAATTGAGCTAATTAGCAATCTAATTGCTAATCAATCCTCCTACAATACTTGTATTTAATCGATCATCAATACGATTGATGATCGATCACTGAACAATTCTCAATCATCGATCAACCATCCGATTAAGTTAACAATCTCTAATATATGTGATCATATAGGTTCGAGCCTAAGCCGGTAGGATAGAAACCAATTTCTGTATCAATCAGAAAGACCATCTAGCAATGGTACCCGACGTTCGGATAGATCGAATGTATGCAAAGCAACATTCTTAGAACCTTGGCCTATGGTTACTGTATAATTCATCTCTTTGACCAATAATGCTCATGATAATATTGAGTTAGCTGTCAACACTCAAATAAGTCATTCATATTGTGTTTCAAAATTTTGCAAATTCCATGACTTCTCATGAGGATTACCTAGGCCTAGATTTTACTAAATTAAAATACGGTGAGACATTCTCTTCCTAAAGTTAATTAGGAGTGGTCAATCCCATCTTGACTCATATACCGACTCTACAAGTACTTGACTATATCCAAAAATCTTTTATTGCTATATTAAAAATATAGATAGGTTGGCACCAAAGTATAGTGAGTTGCTTGCAAGTCACAGTAATGATCTCAAGTCAAAGGGACTGTTATACCCGTCGACCTTAACTAGCTACTCTTGACAATAGAGTGCTACATTGGTCACGTTTAATATAGATATACTCCTATATCCCACTTGAATGCCATACCAGTGTCTCCATGCCACTTGGTTATGAGGACAATCAATGCATATGGCATACAGTGACCAATACTCGGTAAGTTATCATCCTTATTAATAACTTATCATTTGCTCGTGAATAATTTGAGAACCATTTGATAAATCCTCCTTTATCGATTAAGTATAGTTCTAAGGACTTCATCATAAGATAGGAGTTCATTTAACGAATATAGAACTTTTATGATGAATAAGCTAGTTAGCTATTACCATTTGATAATTCATATACTGATTTCAATCATCTACAACTTAGATGATTGGCTTTAGAACACATTTTCTAACACCTTATGCTTGGTGTCCATTGAGATATTAGAATTATCATTCATCATATGATAATTAGATCGCACTCTCTAAACGGCGATCAGGTTAGCTAGAGCTTTCCTTACGCCTGTTCACTATTTGTTTGATGCACCAAGCTCAATTATGTTAATGGTTGGACCTAATAGGGACTTTCAGTGGAGGCCCTAGCCTACTAAAAAGATACCTGGGATAAAATCTAATACTAAAAATTATTTAAAGAAATAATTAGTTAAGAACCTACCCATAGATGCACATGAGTTAGCTAGAGCATTCCCCGGGCCTGTATGCAATATGTGTGGATTCTAGTACCCACCAAGGAATTATGGTAATTCCTTGAATTAGAGGTAGAGGCTACTAATTCATATAAAATAGTGGAAGAATATTTTGATTAAAGTCCAAATCTTAAGTCTTAATAAATTATTTACTATTTAGGATTTGGGTTCTCCTTTGTGCAGTTAAGGCCAAACCTTAGTTGCTCCATTTACTATTGGACAGTGATATACTTATGGGATCCAACTTCAATAATAAATATTGAAAGTTGAATATTGTTTAGCAACATAAAGAGGATCATACTAGGGCTTCTATGCCTAGTCTAAAAAAAGATCCAAGACTGATCTAAATCAGGTAGAGTGCTTCTACTATAAGAAGTAAGGGCACTAGAAGAGAAACTATCCTCAGTACCTTACTTTCTATGATCCCAACAAGCTGATCAAGAGAAAAGAGGAAGAAGTTTTTGACCAAGAATTATATATAATAACACCTTATAATCTTTCTATTTGTGATACTACTATCTGGATATTAGATATCGAAAGTCCATTGCATATATGCAATTCATTGCAAGGACTTTAAGTTGCAGAAGATTTAAGAATAATGAGTGATTCTTGAATGTTGAAGTTGGAAGATCTATTCCACTTCTAGCTTTGAAAATAGTTCAACTTATTTTTAATTATAATATTATTTTTTTTTTGTGATTGTCATTATTGTCCCTTTTTCTAATGTATATAATCTCTATTGGCCTTTCGGCTAAAGTTGGTGATCATTTGTCAATAAAAAGAGATTGTTGTAATATCATTATAAATGATATTACAATAATGCATGGACGGTAAAGAAATGGCATTTACATTTTGTCACAGCCTATAGGTGTAAGTACACAACTAATAAATGTCCTAGACTAAATAATATCATAGATGCCTATCTCTAGCATTGTAGGCTTGGTTATATTAATAAGAATAAGATAAACAGGTTAGCCATGGAGGAAATCCTCGATGTCAATGATTGTGAATTATTGTCAACCTATGAATCCCGTCTTCTAGAAAATATGACAAAATCATCTTTTATTGGAAAGGATGAAAGAGCCAATGAAGTTCTAAGTCTCATACATAGTGATATATATGGAACTATGAACACTATTACTAGAGGTGGATATCATTATTTTATTATATTTATTGATGACCTATCTAGGTATGGATATGTCTATCTTATGAAACATAAGTCTGAATCATTTGAAATGTTCAAACAATTCTGCAATGAAGTAGAAAAATAAATTAAAAAAATATTAAAACTCTTTGATCAAATTGAGGAGGTGAATATCTATCCAATAAGTTCTTGACATATCTAGAAGAGAATGTGATTCTCTTATAATGGACTCTTTCAGATACACCACAGCATAATGGTGTATCAGAAAGAAGAAATTGAACTTTATTAGACATGGTTTGATCCATGATGGGATTTGCTCTTGAGACTGCATGTTTTTATATTGAACAATATTCCAAGTAAATCTATTGCAAAGACTTCATATAAGATATGGACTGGGCATAGGCTTATACTCTCTCACCTTCGAGTTTGGGGTTATTCGGCCTACATCAAATATTTGCATATAGATAAACTTTGATCCTGATTTGATAAGTGTGTGTTTATAGGGTTCCCAAAAAACTTGGGATTATTACTTCTACCATATTGAAGAACAAAAGGTGTTCATCAGCAATAGGGCAATCTTTTTAGAAAAGAAGTTTCTTGGTAAAGAAATTATTGCCTTAAAGATCAAACTTGAGGAAGTTTGACTGATAGAAGAACAGACACCAATAGCTAAACTTGAACCGGATTTGATTAGATCAAAACTAGAGCCTAGTGTACCTACATCATAAAGGTGATCCGATAGAGTATCATGTTAGTTGAACAGATACTATGATTTCTTGTTCCAAGACAGTGATCCCATCGAACTCGATGAGAATGATGAGAATCTGATCACCTATATGGATGCTATGCAGAGGTCTAATTTTGATAAATGGCTTTAGGCCATGAAATTGAAGATGGAGTCCATGAAGGTCAATGATGTATGGATATTGGTTGATCCACCTAAAGGAATTAAATTCATTGGGTGTAAATAGATCTTAAGAGAAAAAGAGGCATATATCGGAAGGTAAAGATCTATAAAGCCTGTCTAGTTATCAAGGGATATTATCAACATCATGGTATTGACTATGACAAGATGTTATTTCTTGTGTGAATCCTCAAATCTATTTAGATAATGCTTGCAATAGCTATCCATCTATACTATGATATCTAGCAGATGGATGTAAAAATAGTTTTCCTAAATAGAGAGCTAACTGAAGAGGTGTATATGATAAAACCTAAGAGATTTACATCCATAGATGAGTCCAAGGTATGCAAGCTTTAGAGATCCATTTATAAATTAAAGCAGTCATTTTAGAGTTGAAACATGCATTTTGATAAGATGATCAAAACGTATGGCTTCGTTAAGAATGGAGAAGAGCCTATATTTACAAGTGGGCAAATGGTCCGACAGTTATTTTTCTTGTCCTTTATATAGATGACATTCTCTTAATTGGAAATGACGTCCCTACATTATAAGGAATAAAAGTATGGCTGTCACCTCAATTCTTCATGAAAGACTTAGGTGAAGCATCCTACATCCTAGGGATGAAGATCTATAAGAATAAATCTAAGAGGATGCTTGGGCTATCCTAGTCCACATCATAGATACTATGTTGAAGTGATTCAGCATGAAGAATTCCAAGAAGGACTATCTTCTAATAGACCATGAAATTTCTCTCTCTAAGAAGGATTATCCGACAACTCCTGAAGAGAGAGAGCATATGAGTAGAATCCCATATGCTTTGATTGTAGGATCTACCATTTACGCAATGACATGTATAAGACTAGATATGATATACTCACTAGGAATAGTGAGTAGATACCAATCTGATCTAGGAAAGAACCATTAGAAGGTGGTCAAAACTATCATTGAGTATTTACAAAACACTAAGAAATAGTGGCTAGTTTATGGTGAGTCAAATCTAAAACTTGTAGGATTTATAGACTCCAGCTTTTAATCTAACCACGATGACAGCAAGAGCATGTCGGGTTATATCTTTACCCTAAATGGTGGAACCATCTGCTAGAAAAAATTTTAAGTAGCACATTGTGGTAGACTTAGTGTGCAAGGTGGAGTATGTTGCTGCATCCGATACTGCAAAAGAAGCTATGTGGCTGAGGAAGTTTGTAACATCCCACCCTTAATTCTTGAAAGATGGTGCCATATCCCACCCTTATTTAAAGGTTAAGAGGATTTCTATGCTATATCTAAACTAAAGAATCACTTAAACCAGCTCAAACAATTATCTTGATCAATTATCCCATCAATCACAAGCTTTTCCATTTAAATTCTATAGCTTGCTAAAATAAAAACTCTAATTTAATTTTCCACTTCATATCAACAACTCAGCAATTCACTTATTAAACTACACTTTCTACATACATTTCTTTCATAAAACTTCTCTTTTAATACATATAGAAGAAACAGAAATATATACATGTAACTATTTTTTATTTAAATAACCACAAAATATAATACAGCTTCAACATATCAACTAGTGCCTCTATCTCTGCTAAACACGATTAACATCTGCTTAAAAGTTACTACTGATACCAATGTTGAAACATAATCCCAAGCTGTGATACCCCAAACTGCAGATAAAAGAGTAAGGGGTGAGACTTGGGGAAGTCTCGATGAGTGTATCCAAATATCAATGGAAAAACGTGCTATACTCATTATATTGCAATGCATAAAATATATCAACAAGCTGCTAAACAATTACATAAAATAAATATGAATCACATAAAAAGTTTTGGTAAAGAACAAACCTTTGCTTACCACTGATGATACCACAGTAAAATATTTCCATAGGATCTTGCATGAGTATTTGTACCATAGCCATATACGGATAGCCACACCATAAGTTCATCCACATGTGAGCAGTTCCATAACACACTCTCACATGGAGCAACTAGCACACAAACCATACCATAATTTTATTCACGTGTGAGCAGTCCCATGATAAACTCTCACATGGAGCAACCCCACAACCATAAGTGGAGTAATTCTATGGGCAACCTGCCTTATCACCAAAAAGACAACACACTCCCATGAATGGACCGATCCTATTGGCAACCTATCTTATCACCAAAGGACAACACACTCCCATAGAGTTCTTATGAGCAGCCAGCCTTCTCACCAGAAGGACATCACACTCTCACAAGTATTACTTTTATTAAGAACAATACACTCTCATAGGATTCTTATTAGCAGCTTGCTTTATCACCTAAAGGACAACATAATCTCATAAGTATACCATCACTATGAGCAGCCTATCTCATGGATAATGGAACAACACACTTTCATAGGATTTACCTTTCCTATGAGCAGCCTGTCCGTGCTCACAATCATCCATCAACCCACTTAAATAGAAATCAACCATGTCAGAGATGAAACCATAATAGATATCACTATATAACTTGTTTAAAATTACCAACGCCATGCTACCAAAATTTTATGCATAACTACTTGCGTATATAATATACAAAGTTTTATTCAGAACCTATACTTTTATCCATGCTTGTTTAGAACATGTGCATATTTATTTACTTATGAAATATACAACAACCATCCAAAATCTTTCTTATTTTGGTGTATCTCAAATAATATAAATATAGAAGCAACATAAGCTACAAAGTATCAAGAGACCATCTTGCTTTTCAAATAAATCTTTTTATATAGCAAAGTATATTTAAAACACCATGGATAAATGGAATTCACTCACCTCCTATAGCTGCTAATTATTTAGCTCACTCAAAATACTTTTTCCTAATTCTTTTCTTCTCTTTAGCTTAGTCCCAAATTAAACTCCTCTCATTCTAACATCAACAACTTTCCCTCTTTAACTTCATTCTCCTTGACTTCTAACTAACACAAGTTTTTCCTCAGCTCTCTTCCCTTCTCTGACTTCTCTGAATAACCAAGGAACTGAAGCAGCAGCAAAAGAATTGATTGCTTTTTATTTTGGAAGAGAATAAATTAAGGAAAAGAGTTGCTAGATGTCAACCCATGAATTTTTCATCCAATTTCAGTCTTAACAGGTGTTGCCTAGATGATTTCCTAGCTATTTCTTTATATAACCCAGCTACTAAGTCATCCCATTTAAAATAATTAAAAGTTCATAATTTAAAATACTATTAGTTAATCACTGCTTCTAGAAATTTTCATAAATCAAGGTGTCTCCCTTTCAAGTCGAGACGTCTCGACACAACCAAGACCTCTCGTTTCTGAATCGAGACGTCTCGCTCTTAGGTAGATAGAAACTTGATTTTTGTCACTTGAAACTTGAGGCATCTTGAGTTTAGGCCAAGACATCTCGAACCCTTGAGTTTCAGAAATTTTATTTTGATACTCTGTTCATAACTTTACTGAATACTTTTCTTATTTATATTTTAATATCCTTATTTATTTTTACTCTCCAATAACTCTAAAACATAAATGTAAAAGAAGAACACCCTCTTATTTAAGTCCAATAAAAATATCACGAAAATCAAAATTCTTACGAATAAGATTCCAAAATTTGCATTCTAGTTCAAATTTTCCTAAACCCGATACTTTCAAAACATTCTTGCTTCAGAACGAATAGGTTAAAGGATCTCTACAATTCGCTAAAAATTATTTTGAAACTCACCAACATCTAAGGATCAATTATCGCTAACTTTTATTTCAAGAAAATCTATATTTTATATAGCTTCCCATACAGATGGTAGCTTTCAGATAGAAAATGTTCAGGACCAAAAATGACAGATAGTCATAATTTATTTTCAATTGGCTCAAATATCATAAATAAATTGCTATGCCATATATGCACAAACACAAATCTTTAATTTACTATTTTGCTGGTCTGGGATGTTACGTTTCCTCTCCCCTTAAAATAAATTTTATCCTCGAAATTTGCACTTTAACTATAGGTACCTTTTAGGTTTTGATTATGTCATTGTTAAATATACATCACTATACTATTTTTCACATGCATGAATATTACCTTGAATTTTCATATAGTTGTAATTCAGCATAATAATGAAGACTAAAATGTATGAACTACTTCTCATAATTCTCAAGCTAAAATATAACTCACAGGGATAAAACAAAGTAACAAATCATGCTACACCAACACAAGCTCCTTTTCCAGCTACTATCGACTATATCCTGAAGAATCCCTTTCAAGACAATCGATAAATAGTATGTTATGATGCCAAATATTATAAATGAGCCCCACTAGGCACAATGTAGATTCAGATTGTGGAGGTGCCAACTCATGCCAATACAAATGCTTATGTAATGCAAGGATGCACCCAATAGGTTGATCACTCCTATGGATAATCTTTTCAAAAACACCCAACAAATTAAAAATTTCCAATGCCAAATAGTAAAAGCCAAATAATTTTATTTTCCTACTTTCATACTAGCACAAATACATATATAAGTTGAAGGATATGAAAGTTAACTATTTTCCAAAGTAAGTTATTTTCATAACAAAATGCAATAAGAAAAATATCAAAGCTAGATATGAAAACCATTCACATCAACACAGCTGACTACTAGCTAAATAGGCACATTAAAAGCACCTTTCCAATACTTTGTTTTTCTTTTTACTTCATCTTGCTTACTTTAGCTTAGGTCTGATTGAACTTCAGTCTATCTTATAAATTTCAGACATTTGGTTTTGTTTTGCTTTCCATAATTGGTTTCAGACTTAGCTGATTATGTTTTCAATTCATTGCTAAACCATCTAAATAATTTCAGCCTTATAAGCAGCATAATTCAACTTCAAACTTGAATTCAAATTTCATATTTTAACTTACTAACTTCCATACCATTTCTTATACCACCAATTATAAAACTTTGTTCACTTCTACTGATTATAAAACTTTATCTACATCACCAATTATGCTCATATCATCAGACAAACTTCAACTCATCTCTATTAATCATAAATCTTTGTTCTGGCTAAGGTCCATCCCTTCTATTTATTACCAACTTCTTATGCTCACTGATTTAAAATTTTCATTCATCTCTATCAATCATAAATCCTTGCTGATCTCCTTTATCCATAACCATTATGTATCTCTACTGATGATTAATTCTTACTTATACCATCCAATTAACCTTGCCCATATCAATAATTACACCTAGATCATCCCAATAAACTATTAACCTTGCTCTAATATTCAATTAAACTTTGCTTGGCTCTGTAAACCATTGAACTTTGCTTTGATACCAAACATGTAACACCCCACCACCTAATTATTGGATGATGGTGCCACACCCCTTACTTATCTAAAGATTAAGGAGATTTCTATGCTATATCTGAACTGAAGAATTACTTAAACCTGCTCAAACAATTATCTTGATCAATTATCCCATCAATCACAAGGATTTTCATTTAAATTTCATAGCTTGCTAAAATAAACACTCTAATTTAATTTTCCACTTCATATCAACAACTCAGCAATTCACTTATTAAACTACACTTTCTACATACATTTCTTTCATAAAACTTCCCTTTTAATATATACAGAAGAAACTGAAATATATGCATGTGACTATTTCTGATTTAAACAACCACAAAATATAATACAACTCCAACTTATCAACTACCTTTATCTCTGCTACACATAATCAACATCTTCTCAAAAGTTACTGCTGATACCTATGCTGAAACATACTCCTAAGCTATGATACTCCAAACTATAGACAAAAGTGTGAGAGGTAAGACCTGGGGAAGTCTTATTGAGTGTATCCAACAATCAATGGAGAAAACATGCTATACTCATTATATTGCAATGCATAGAATGTATCAACAAGCTACTAAACAATTGCATAAAATAAATATGAATCACAAAAAAAGTTCTTATAAAGCACATACCCTTGCTTACCACTGATGATACCATAGTAACATATTTCTATAGGATCTTGCATGAGTATTTGTACCATAGTCACATATGGGTAACCATACCATAAGTTCATCCACATATGAGCAGTTTCATGACATACCCTCACATGGAGCAACCAGCATACAAACCATACCATAATTTCATCTGCACGTGAGCAGTACCATGGTACACTCTTACATGGAGCAACCCCATAACCATAAATAGACCAATTCTATTGGCAGCCTGCCTTATCATCAAAAGGATAACACACTTCTATAAGTACACCATCCCAACGAGTAGCTTATCTCATGGATAACAAAACAACACACTCTCATAGGGTTTACCATTCCTATGAGCAGCCTATCTGTGCTCAAAATCATCCATCAGCCCCATTGCACATAAATAGAAATCAACTATGCTAGAGATGAAACTACAATAGATATCACTGTATAACTTGTTTAAAATTACCAAAGCCATGCTACCAAAATTGTATACATAACTACTTGCATATACAATACGCAAAGGTTTATTTAGATACCATACTTTTACCCATGCATGTTTAGAATATGTGCATATTTATTTACTTATGAAATATACAATAGCCATCCAAAACCTTTCTTGTTTTGGTGTATCTCAAATTATATAAATATAGATGTAACATAAGCTGCAAAGTATCAAGAGACCATCTTGCTTTTCAAATAAATCTTTTTATATATCAAACTATATTTAAAGCATCATGGATAATTGGAATTCACTCCCATAGCTGCTAATTGTTCAGCTCACTCAAAGTACGTTTTCCCAATTCTTTTCCCCAATTCTTTTCTTCTCCTTAGCTTAGGCCCCAATTAAACTCCCCACTTTCTAGCTTCAACAACTTCCCCTCTTTAACTTCGTTCTCCTCGATTTCTAACTGACACAAGTCCTTCCTCATCTCTCTTCCCTTCTCTAACTTCTCTGAATGACCTATGAATTGAAGTAGTAGCAAAGAAATTAGTGGCTTTTTATTTTGGAAGAGAATAAATTAAGGAAAAGAGTCGCTAGATGTCAACCCATAAATTTTCCATCCAATTTTAGTCTTAATAGGTGTTGCCCAGATGATTTCCTAACTATTTCTTTATATAACCTAACTACTGAGTCATCCCATTTAAAATGATTTAAAATTTATAATTTAAAATATTGTCGGTTAATCACTACTTTCAAAAATTTTCATAAATTGAGGCATCTCGCTTTCAGGTTGAGACGTCTCAACATAATCAAGACCTCTCGATTCTAAATCGAGATGTCTTGCTCTCAGGAAGACAAAAACTTGATTTTTGTCACCTGAAACTCGAGGCATCTTGAGTTCAGGCCAAGACATCTCAAGCCCCTGAGTTTCAAAAATTTTATTTTGATACTCTATTCTTATTTTTGCTCTACATTAACTTTAAAACATAAATATAAATAAAAAACACCCTACTATTTGGAGCCAATAAAAATATCATAAAAACCAAAATCCTTAAGAATAAGATTCCAACTTTTGGATTCTAATTCAAATTTCCTCAAGCCCAACACTTTCAAAACATTCTTGCTTTAGAATGAATAGATTAAAGGATCTTCAAAATTTATTAAAAATCATTTTACAACTCACCAAATATCTAAGAATCAATTATCATCAATTTTTATTTTAAAAAAATTCATATTTCACATAACTCCCCATACAGATGCTAGCTTTCCGACTTAAAAAATTTTTAGAATCCGAAATGATAGATAATCATAATTTATGCTCAATTGGCTCAAATATACCATAAATAAATTACTATGCCACACATGCATAAATACAAATCTTTAATTTACTATTTTGCTGGTTTGGGATATTACAAAGTTCATCTTCAAGCTTAAAGTAGCATCCTCCCTGGATGGTCTGGTCCTACTCTACTGCAACAACATTGGAGCTATCGCTCAGTTAAAGAAATCAAAGGCAGACTAGCAGATGAAGCATATACTGCACTGCTACCACCTGATCTGGAAGATAATAGATCGAGGTGACATCGGCCTTCAAAAGATCGATGGAAAGGGGAACCTGGCCATGCGACCTTCTCACTAAAGCCTTGGCAATAAAGAAGTTCGATGACTACTAGTCGAAGATGGGTATTGGATACTATATCGAGTGGCTTTAGGATAAGTGAGAGTTGTTAAAAAATATGTCCCAAAGTCAATCATCAGCTTATTTGTAAATGTAAATGATTTATCAATGATTAAAAAGTTTATTCTAGCATTATTCATCATAAATCTACATCTTCTAATGAACTCCAATGCTGTGATGATGTCCTTAAGACTATTTAGATTTGATAAAGAGAGAATTTATCGATTAGTCCTTAAAATTATTTGCGATCAAATAATACATTATTAATTAGAATGATAATGTTTATCGAGTGTAGATCATTGTATGCCATATAGGTTGATTGTCCTCTTAGCTAAGGAGTGTGAAGATACTGGTATAGTATGCAAGTGAGATATAGGGATACATCATCACTAAACATGACCAACTTTGAAGCATTTTGCTGTCAAAAATTGCTCTGATGAGATATAGGTATAAGTATCCCTTGAATCTAAGATCACCATGGTGGTTTGCAAGCAACTCACTATGCTTTGATGCCGAACTACCTAAATTTCTAATTTAGTGATGGAAGATTTTTGGGCACAGTCAAGCATGTGCAAAATTGGTGAGTGATCAAGATGGGATTGACTACTCCAAGAGTTTAGAGATAATGCATCACTTTATTTCAATTTAGCAAAACAATGGCCAGGATAATCCATGAGATGGATTTGGTATTTTAAAATATAATGTGGATGGCCTAATCAGGATTGATAGTTAAATCCTGACTTATTCTATGAGCATTTTGGTTAAGGGGATGAAATTTATGGAACCATATCTACATGGGTTCTAAGAATATTGCTTTATATATTCGACCTATCTGACCATCGGGTACCATTACTAGGTAGTCACTTCAATTGCTACAAAAATTTATTTCTATGCTATCAACTTTGGTTCGAATCTATAAGGTTACACACTTTATAGATCTCGATCTGATTGGATAGTTGATCAATGATTAAGAATCATTTTAAGGCCAAAAACTCAATATGATTGTTGTTTGACTTAGTGCAAGTGTTGTAGAAGAATCAGTTAGCAATTAGATTGCTAATTGGCTCAAATTGATTGAGCTAAAGGAATGAGATCAAGCCTAATTGAATATGATTCAATTAGATTTGGTTTAGACTTGATTGGATCAAGTCTAGTTGGCTTATGTGGTAATCTAATTGTAAGGAAGAACAATTCCTAATTAAATTTGGACTTGAATGTACCTAATTTTTAATTTAATTAAAAATTTAAATCAAAATTAAATTAAATTTAATGTGATTTAATTGGACTCCTAATTGTATTAAGAATATCTTAAATTAGGTTGCATCAAGATCTATTTTGATTGGGCTAATGAATTGGTTTGACTAGTCAATGCATGAAGTCCTAGTTAGACACGGACTCCTCCCTTACACCATCTTCCCTTTCTCCATGCCCTTCCTATGAATTTTTTTATCCAAAATCTGATTTCTAGAGAGGCTCCATGCCAATCCTTACCCCCATATCTCTCTTGGATGGTTTGGGATTTCAGACTTGATCAAAACTAAGTAGTGATGAAATAGACTCTATTTGACAAAGTTTGGATAAACCAAAACTCTTATCCAATTATGGCACCAATTAGTCTAATTTATTCCTGATATTTTTGTGGGAAAAAGAGGATTTATTTGTGCACCATATCCTAGTTTCCACACTACAAAATAAAGAGGGGATGCCTAAGAGTTGCATGCCCCAATCCTAGTCTCTTTTGGACTCTCTATCTAGGTGTTTGACCCAGACATGGGCTCTTCTCTAACTCTCTATATAAAGGGAGTTAGGACATAATTTTTTGAGAGGTTTTAGACCTAAGAGAGAGGGCTTGGGAATGGAGATCTTAGGTGCATCAGGGTTGAGGGTGAGGGATTTTGTAAAGGCACAAATTATTATGCCTAGGTCAGAGGAAAAGCCTACAGAAGAAGGGTCTTCTCTAGAGTTTGTGTTTCAGATTTTCTTACTTCAATTTTTGAGAGAAAAACATGGGAAGAAAGCTTCTTCCAGATCCTCTATTCTCCTCCATTGGTCTTTGAAGAGTTTAAGTCAATTGAAGATGATTTGACATCAACCATCAAAGAAGGATCAGCGCAGTGCTAGTATACTGTATTGATTTTCAGATTGCTGGACTTCGGATCGTAATTAGGGCATTGTGTGGACTTCTTATAGAGACCAGATGTATATATGGCTTGAAGTGACATCCTCACCCTCAGATCATAAAATAGTGATCCAAACCTAGAAAAAAAAGGTATTGAGATTCGATCTCAATTGTAGACTAGATTAGATCTATTTTTCCTATTTGATGTTCATATGATCTAAACGAAAAATACTATTTTCCACCACAGGATCATGCAGATCTGAGGGAGATTTTTCTAAAAATTGTTAAATAATCCAATAAAATCTAGGAGTTCTCAAATCTGAGCATGGTAATCTGATATTAAAAATTAAAAATTAAAATTAAATCAAATTTAATTTAAAGTACCTAATTGGGTAATATAATTTTTCTGCAATGATCCTATTGATTTTTGAGGTTCTAGAAGGAGCCATGCACGTGCCTAGCCTCTAACAGTATCTACTTAGGTAGGATCTGAATGTCTTCTCCTCATGAATGTTTCTTACAAAAATCAAATCTGGATCTGATCTGAAGAACCTTCAAAACTATTTATGAAGGCAGCCCATCCGTCACACGAACACCATCGCGTAGATCCAGAATATTGTGCTAAAAACCTTGGACCTTCGTAGATTTGTGCCTAACCTTTTAGGCTTGTAGAAGAGAAGAAGAAGAGAGGATATAGAGGGTGTGGGATATCAGGGATGGTAGACTTTAGATGTGAAAAATTATTTCTTACGTTGAATGCACTTTGACGTGAGAAAAGCTTTTATGTCCAACACCTACTTGGAGTCTCTTTTGACGAAAATAACTTATTTATTTTATCATTAGAACTCTAGGACTTATTCTACACCAAAAACCATCAGATCTCATTTATTTTTTTTGCCAAAAATAATTCAAAACGGTATCAGCATGAGTAGATAAGGGAGAGTCCACTGCGCCTAGGACTCTTTCCTCAAGAGTTTGGGCCAAATCAAACTCTATCATAACTCAGTCTAGATACCTCAATCATGAAATTTTGTACACCCAATGCGTAACTCGTGCTCTATCACATAATTAAAAATTAGATTAGAATAATTTCTAAAAAAATTTCTAGAAGCATTTGATCAGGTGACCATCCAATTTGACTATGAATGGATTTAATTTCTATAATTAATCTGATTTGGACTTGTTCTAGTCAAATGAAAATTAATCTATTCTAAATACAAGAATGAGTCAAATCAAATTTGATTCAATTGCAATAAATCAAAAGGATTTCAGAAAGAGAAAGTCAGGCTCAATCATGTGCTAGCACGATTATCTTGAACCTGATTGGATCTAATCCAAATCAATCAAATTGGCTTAGCTCAATTGATGACATCCAGACCCAAATCCTTGTTTGTGTGACTCAGTTAGATTCAATTCTGGATGGTAATGAGACATGTCATGATCTCCATGATCGGCATCATTGAAACACCTTTTGATGGATCAGAACTTTTCTGATTCATACAATTAGAATGATTGATCATCAAAATTATTCTAATTGCTTTCAAAATCCATCAGAGACACCTAGCAGTATATAGTGGCAGTCCGTCAGAACTGAAAGCTAACCTCTTGGTATAGTTACCTATGTGATTGGGTTCTTCTATCTTGGGACCCAATAGGATTAGGGCTAAGGTGAACTCGTTAAACCCAATGTTTATCATATGAATTAATCATTTGATTCGAGTCCAATGTGAAATCCTAATAGAAACTCTTTCCATCATCTTCACTCTGCCAAGACCATCGGCTTATGAACTCAATCTCATGATTATCATCGGGCTACTCCTCATCTACCGAGATAGATAGATCTCCTATTGGTGCAATCCAATTTCTATAATGAACATGCTATAGCCAACATACACCTCAGAATTTTGAATGGCTAGAAGATCAAGTTATGGTGTAGTCAAGCTATGCACCCTCAAGATAAACTACCGGTGCAACTCAGGTCAAAGAACCAGACACAACAGCATCGAGTTAGTCATCGATGAGAAGGTAGACTTCCTTATGACTACTCGAGGTGGTCATGCTCAGTGCCCTCGTTCTCTAACTAGTACTTGTACTCTTGCTTTGGTGTCTCCATACTATAAACTCAAGACACGTCTATCCTAAGAAAGTGATCATACACTAATCTTTCAGATCGATCACTATCCTCATGATGATCTTACGATCGGGAGCAGTTTATGAGTTAATTATAAAAATTTATGTTTTAAATTTTCAACTCTTGAAAATATGAATGATCATTATCGTTAACTCAAAGGATGTATCACAGACACTTTTAAATACACAATATGATAAAAAATAATTTATTTATTAATTTATAATCAAAATTATAAAATTATCCTTTGAAGTGTATTACAAGTGACAGCCAGTCTGGCTTCTAGGGCACACATCTAACAAACTCCCACCTGACCTAAAGCTAATTAGCTACAAATCTAAGTCCCATCTTCTCAAGGTGGGCTTTGATATTCTACTGGCTTAATGGCTTTATCAGCGAGTTAGCTGCATTATCTGCAGTATCGTCTCTCTTGACCTCAACGTATTCCTTCTCAAGGTAATAGTGGATGACGTGGTCTCACAACTCTATGTGCTTAGATTTCTGATGAGATCTCGGCTCCTTAGCTAGGGCTATGGCACCATTATTATCGCAATATAGAGAGATGGCATCTTATGGCATCACTTCGAGCTCTGCGATGAACTTCTTGTACCAGAATGCCTTCTTTGTAGCTTTCGAGATAGTGATGTACTCTACTTCCATAATGGAATCTGCTACCATAATTTGCTTGAAACTCTTCCAGCTAATAGCACCACCATTGCACACAATAGACTTCTAGATGTCAACTTTCGATCATCTATATCGGACATAAAATTTGAGTCTATATACCCCTAGACTTGGAGTTCTCCATTACCAAAGATTAGAAACATATCCTTAGTCCTTATCAAGTACTTAAGGATATATTTCACAGAAGTCCAGTGCTCTTCACCTGGATTTGACTAATACCTGCTCGTGACACTCACAACATGCACAATATCAAGTCATGTACATAGCATAGCATAAATGAGGCTTCCTATTGCTGAAGCATAAGGGATCTTGCTCATGCATTTAATCTCCTCGGGTGTGTTGGGACACATCTTCTTGGAGAGATGAATGCCATATCTGAAGGGCACCAATTTTCTCTTGGAGTTTTCTATGCTAAACCTCTTTGGCACCTCCTTTATGTATATCTTCTATGAGAGACCCAGCATCCTATTTGGTCTATCTTTTTAAACCTTAATTCCTAGAATAAAGGATGCTTCTCCTAGATCTTTCATAGAGAATTCTTTAGACAACCATATTTTGACTATAGTTAACATGGAAATATCATTCCCATTTAGGAGAATGTCATCCATGTATAGTATGAGAAAGACAACAGCATTCCCACTAACCTTTTTGAAAATATAGGGCTTCTTTTTATTCTTCATGAATCCAAATAATTTGATCACATCATTGAAACGAGCACTCCAGCTTCGAGATGCTTGCTTAAGTTCATATATGGACCTTTGCAGCTTGCAGACCTTGTGACCAGTACCACTGGATGTGAAACCCAGCAGCTATTCCATATAGATATCTTTCTCAAGATATCCATTTAAGAATGCCGTTTTCACGTCCATCTATCAAATTTTATAATTGAAATAGACTGCAACAGCAAGCAATGTACGGATGGATTTAAGCATGGCTACTAGCAAAAAGGATCCTGATAGTCAATGCCTCCACGCCGACTATAACCTTTTGCTATAAGCCTTGCTTTGAATGTCTCTACATTCCCATTGGCACCTATTTTTTGCTTGAAGATCCATTTACACCCAATAGGTACAATACCTTCAGGTGGATCTACCAAGGTCCAGAATTGGTTCGAGCACATTGAATCAATCTTTGACTTCATTACCTCTAACCATTTCTTAGAGTCGATATCTAATATCACCTCATCATAGGTTTTGGGATCATCACCATGAACTCCTTTTTCTGTAAGAAACCTTTCCTCTATGTCCTCTGAAATAGTACCTAAGTACCTTTCAGGAGGATGAAAAATCCTTTCTAATCTACGAGGTGGATGAGGTAGTGATTGGACTGGCTCAATCTAATTGGGTTCCATAGGTTTCTTAGCTCGTGGCTCTTAGGAGACTTTCCCCTCGAGCCTAATCTATCTTTCGATATCATTATCTTGAATAAACTATTTTTCAAGAAAGATGGCATGTCAACTCGCAATCACATTATGATCTTCTGAAAGATAAAAAAAATATCCTAATGACTCTTTAGGATATCCAATAAATCGAGCTTTAAAGGACCTGACTCTAATTTGTTCGCCTGTTGTTTCTTCACATGGGTCGGACAATCCCAAATTTTGATATGACTCAGACTTGATTTCTTACCATACCATATCTCATACAGTGTGGTAGGAACGATTTTAGATGGAACCCTATTCAATAGATATATAGCAATCAACAGACTGTCTCCAAAGAAACTCAAGAAGCCTTATGAAGCTCATCATGAATCGAACAATATCTAATAGGGTCCGATTTCTCCATTCTGAAACTTTGTTGAGTTGAGACATTCTAGGTAGAGTCTATTGTGAGACTATGCCTTTGTCCTTAAGATAGTCTAGGAATTTCTGACTAAGGTATTTGCCTCTTCAATCTGATCGAAAAATCTTAATGAATTTTTCTGTTTATTTTTTTACTTCGGATCTGAATTCCTTAAACTTTTCAAAAGCTTCGAACTTGTATCGCATCAAATATACATACCCGTATTGAGATAAATAATCGGTAAAGGTGATGAAGTAGATGTAATTGCCCCTGGCAGGCACATCAAATGGCTTCATACATCAGTATGTACTAAGGCAAGCAGGTCTGTGGCCCTTTCCCCATGTTCCACAAAAAGAAGCTTGGTCATTTTGCCATGAAGGCATGATTTATAAATCGGATATGACTTGGAAGTCTTTATTCAATTTGTTAATCCTATCTTCAGGTATATGACCTAGCCTAAGGTGCCAAAGATACCTATCGTTTAGACTATCCCTAGGTCGCTTTGATCTTATGGCATTCACATTTTGCTCGATATTAAGAATAGAAACATGAATATGTAACTGATAGAGACCATTTATAAGAAAACCACTTGTAATTTTATTTCTTTCATAAAGAATATTATAATGGTTCTTAAGAAAATTAATTACATAGCCTTCTAGTGCTAAACATGAAATAAAAATCAAATTCCTGCTTGCTGTAGGGACATAAAAATAGTCCCTAAGTACTAAGTCTAATCCTGATGGTAATCACAGATGGTAGGTTCCCACGACCACAACATCAACTCTTGCTCCATTCCCAATGCGTAGGATCATTTCACCATCCCTCAGCCTCCTACTATCCTCAAGATCCTACATAGAAGTGCATAAGTGAGCACCAGAACGAGAGCATAAGTGAGCACCAGAACGAGAGTCAAGCATCCAACTAGATGCAAAATAAATTGTAAGATTAGATTCTATAACGAGCATACCTCCAGAAGGACTTGCCTTCTTCTTGTTCTTCAAGCTGGCTAGGTAAATAGGGCAGTTTTGCTTCCAATAGCTGTCAGTGTTGCAATAAAAATATTTTTTTTTGTCAGTGGCCTTCTTCTCTAGCTCTACCTTCTTCTTCTTCTCACCATTCACCTTTTGCTTCATTGCGGACTTCTTCTTCTTTCCAGAAAACTTTCTCTTGAAAGAAGTCCGCTCTACAGCAAATACTGAGCCTTTAGAACTTTTCATAGAAAGCTTAACAGTAACCAGCATATTCATAAGCTCAGCCAAGGTATTATGAAGTTTATGCATATGGTAGTTCATGATGAACTACCCATATACATCAGTCAAGGACTGTAGAATTATGTCAATCCACAGATCCTGATCTAACTTGACACTAAGCTTCTCAAGCTCTTCTAAGTTCTTGATCATCATAAGACAATGATCTTGGATTGGCTGCCCATCTCACATTTGAGCTTTAAAAAGTCTTTTAGTGACTTGATATTTGGCTGTGCGACTCTGTTTACCAAACAACTCTTGCAGGTGAGCCAATATTTGGTGACTAGTCTTAATGTTTTTATGCTGGCATTGGAGCTCATCAGACATCGAGCCCAACATGTAATACCTAGCTTTGTTTTCTTCATCCATCCACTTCTTGAGAGACACTCTCTGATCAGCGAATGGACGGGTCGGTAAGATGGGAGGATCCTATTCCAACACATGAGTCAACTTCTCAGAATCTAAAATAGTTTTGAAGTTTTGGATCTAATCCTTGTAGTTAAATCCGGTTAGTCTATGGGTGTCCAGGATATGGGCTAGTAGATTGGATGCAGATATTTTTCTATAGAGAGTCAACGTTTCTAGTTAGATTTTGTAATTAGACTTAAATAATTTATTTAGGAATTTCATTTTTAAATAAATTAGGCTCCCACTATTTACTTGGATCTCTACACTTTCTTGGTAAAGATGCAAAAATCTCTGTGATTATAGATTTCTAATGGGTGGTGCGGTCCCACCAACTGACTCACCACCTCACCTAACATTTATTAATGATGGATCAATCGATGAGTGGACAACACTTTTCCAATGATTCTCTAATCATGGTGCACCCAAACTTGGTTTCTAATTCATGAATCTCACCATGTTCGAAATATTGATCTACTTCTTAGTTAAGTCAGACCCACCATTTGCATAGATTGGATTTTTGATTAGGTTCCTCACCGTATCCAGAATATTGAGCCCAATCCATCCTCCAGCCCGTAGCATCCAATGCCTAATAGACATGGTTGCATCTTCCTGGTACAACTGAACTACTATATCAAGCCAAAAACAATCAACCCTGGGAATGGCCTGCACATCTATAATGGTGGAAGACCTTAGACTTAATATTTTCTTACGAAGATAATTTAGGTCTCTTTAAACTTGACTTGACTTAGTCATGATAATTATGACTAACCTAGTGGCATGGGTTGGCTCAAATTGTTAGCCACCTCAAATCAGAACTAGATTGACATAAATGGCTAGGTAAGTAAGACCGATGGAAGGGATATGCTATTAACTCGATAAGAATTTATTCAGATCGAGTAGCTCCTAATTAAAAACCGGTCAGTCATATCTGCCAAACTTATCTTAGACACCAAATTATCAAATCAGAATCAATTGGGTTAGCCTACAATCCAGGCTTGAACCGCAGAGCCAAATTAAGTCTTAATTTGATCGAGTCACATCTCAATATGATTCGATCATGATCCAAACTTAATCCTATTAGACTAGTCAAATCTAAGCTTTCTTTGATCCCACCTAACCAAATCTTGATTCGATTTGATGAACCGCTAGACCTAATTAAGTGACCCAAGTCCGAACCCAATTTTATGAATATATCTTAGATATGAAAATTCATAATTTTAGATCTAATTAATTTTATAATCTTAATTTTTAATTAAGTTTTGGATTCATGAACAAAACATGTAATAGAAATCCTAGGATTTTAGGATTTAGAATTTTGTAGAAAAATAAGTTCTAATTTTTGATTAAGGACGAACATGCAGCATCCTACATGCCATAAGAATATCCCATCGAATAGAAGAATAGAGCCTTTAAACCCTACTTTATTCTTATGACTAGATGGCCTTGGAAAACTCCTTAATCAAAAATATAATTTTTTACTATAAAACTAGTTAGATCACATATCACATATAAAAAGATCTAACTAATACATCTCTTGCATATATCTCGTGTATCATCAATATGCATACTTTTAGATCTAAAATAATACATATTAAATCTAAAAAATAAAATTTTAAATTTGATCATATAAAAAATAAAACTATTCTAGACATCCTATAAAACTATTCTATGACTAGTCTAAGCATGCATTTTTCATATCTCATATGAATAAATAAAAAATTTAAAATATTATTTTCTATTTTTAGATCTGATTACAATAATTATAACATCAAAAAAATAAAAGTTAAATAGGTCAAAAATTATGTTTAATCAAATTACATGCATGATCATACTAGACTACACATAGAACTATTCTATATCTAGTCTAGTCATGCATCTCATACATATTAGATCTAAATTATTTAACTTTTAATTTCTTTATTTTAGATTTAATTAGATCTCATGTGACATCTAAAATTTTTTAATATCAGATTATAAACAAAAATAAAATCAGATCTAAGGTAGTATGAAGAATTGCTAACCTGGCTCTGATACCTGTTGAAGAAAAAAATACTGTTTTCCACCGCAGGATTGTGCAGATTTGATAAGATCTATGAAAATTTTTTTTAAAAATCTTTAAATGATCTGATCAGATCAAAGAATTCTTAGATCTAATCATGATGATCAGATATTAAAAATTAAAAATTAAAATTAAATTAGATTTAATTTAAAGTACCTAATTGGGTAATCTAATTATCCTGCAATGATGTTGTTGATTCCTGTGATTCTGGAAGGAGCCACGCACGCACCTAGCTCCTACCGATATCCACTTAGAATCTGAACATATTCTCCTCACAAACTTTTTCTCCATAAATTAGATCTAGATCTGATCCGAAGAACCTTCAAAACTATTTATGAAGGCAGCCCATCCGTCACACGCACACCGTCGCATAGATTTTGAATATTGTGCCAAAAAACATGGACCTTCTACTTAGATTTATGCCTAACTTTTTAGTCTTGTAGAAGAGAAGAAGAGAGATGATAGAGAGGGTGTGAGATATCTGGGATGGCAGACTTTGGGCATGAAAAATTATTTCTTGCATTGAATGCACTTTGACGTGAGCAAGGCTTTTATGTCCAATGCCTATATAGAGTTCCTTTTGACCAAAATAACTTATTTATTTTATCATTAGGACTCTAGAAATTATTTTCCATGAAAAATCATCAGATCTCATCTACTTTTTTCATGATTCAAAAAGGTATCAGCATGAGTAGATAAGGAAGAGTCCAATACGCCTAGGATTCTTCACTCAAGAGTTTGATCCAAATCAATATCTATCAAAACTCAGTCCAAACACCTCCAAAAATCACAAAATTTGGTACATCCAATGCACAGCTCATTCTCTATCACATATCCAAAAATTAAATTAAAATAATTTTTAGAAAAGTTTTTAGAAGTATCTGATCTGGTGACCCTCAATTCTCTCAAACAAGTCAATTTTTAACCCTAGTCCAATTTGACTATAAATGGATTTAAGTTCTATAATTAATATGACCTAGACTTGTTTCAGTTAGATAAAAATAAATCCATTCTAAATACAAGAATGAATCAAATCAAATTTGACTCGATTGCGATGAATCAGAAGGATTTCAGAATGAGAAAGTCAGGCTCAATCATGTGCTAGCACGATTACCTTAAACCTGATTGGATTTAATCTAAATCAATCAAACTAGCTTAGCTCATTCGATGACATCCAGACCCAAATCCTTGCTTGTATGACCTAGTTAGATTCAATTCTTTATGATAATGAGACATGTCAGGATCTCCATCATCGACATCAACGAAACACTTTTCGATGGACCAAAACATTTCTAATTCATACAATTAAAATAATTGATCATCAAAATCATCCTAATTGCTTTCAAAATCCACCAGTGACACCTAGCAGTATATGGTAGCATCCCATCAGAACTGAAAGTGAACCTCTCAATACAGTTATCTGTGTGATTAGTTTCTTCTATCTTGAGCCCCGATAGGATTAGGGTTAAGATGAACTCGTCAAACTCAATGTCCATCATATGAATTAATCATTTGATTCAAGTCCAATGTGAAATCCTAATAGAAACTCTTTCTATCATCTTCACTCTGCCAAGGCCATCGGCTTATAGACTCAATCTCATGATTATCATAGGGCTACTCCTTATCTACCGAGGTAGATAGATCCCCTATTGGTGCAATCTAATTCCTACAATGAACATGTTGTAGCCAACATACACCTCAGGATTCCAAATGGCTAGAAGATCGAGTTGTGGTGTAGTCAAACTATAACACCCTTAAGGTGAACTATCGATGCACCTCAGATCAAAGAACTAGACACACCACCGCACCATCTAGTCAGTCATCGACGAGAAGGCAGACTTTCTTATGACTACTCGAGGTGGTCATGCTCAATGCCCCCATTCTCTAACGATTATCTATACTCTCGCTCCGGTGTCTCCATACCATAGTTTCAAGATACGTCTATCCTAAGAAAGTGATTGTACACCAACCTTCTAGATCGATCACCATCCTCGTGATGATCCTACGGTCGGGAGCTGTTTATGAGTTAATTATGAAAATTCATGTCTTAAATTTTCAACTCTTGAAAATATGAATTATCATTTTCATTAAATCAAAGGATATATCATAGAGACTTTTAAATACACACTATGATAGAAAATAATCCATTTATTAGTTTATAGTCAAAATTATAAAATTATCCTTAGAAGTATACTACAAGTGATAGCCAATCTAGCTTCTGGGACACACATCTAACATGATCAACATCATTGTTTTGTATTTTATTTAATTTTTACATTTGTATGCATGCTTTGATCATATCATTAGATCTTAGATCTTGGATTTATTTTCATATTTTATAGATTAATTAGATTAATCTATAGCTTCTGCTATTCTAGATTTTTGAAATGATGTATGCTAGAAACCCGAGATTTTTCTTCATTCCATGTAGGTGATTGGATCCTCATCATTCTCATTGAGTTTGATAGGATCACCATTTCGAACAAAGAAATCATAGTATCTATGTAGCTAATGTATTACTCTACAGGATCGTCTTAAGGATGTAGGTACATTGGGCTCTGAATTTGATGTAATCAAATCTGATTCAACTTTAGCTATTGGTGTCGGCTTTTCTACTTGTTAAACTTTTTCAAGTTTGATCTTAGAGGCAATAGTTTCTTCACCAAGAAATTTTTTTCTGAAAGGATTGCCTTAAGGCTGATGAACACCTTTTATTCATCTACTAGGTAGAAATAATGCCCTTTTGTTTCTTTTGGATATCCTGTGAAAATGCACTTGCCAGACCTAGGTTCAAGTTTATCCATCATTAAACATTTGACATAAATTAGGCACCCTAAAATCTTAAGGTGTGAAAGTATTCGCTTATGCGTTATCCATATCTTAGATGAAGTTTTAACTATAGATTTACTTGAAATCCTATTTACAAGATAGTAAGCTGATTTAAGTGCATATTCCCAAAAGAAGATCGGTAAGCTGGCAAAATCAATCATGGATCAGACCATGTCTAATAAAATTTGATTTATTCTTTCAGACACAATATTATGCTGTGGTGTCCTTAGAAGAGTCCATTAGGAGAGAATCCCATCATATCCTAGATATGTGAGAAACTCATCGAAAAGATATTCATCTTCTCGATCTAATCGAAGAGTTTTAACACTCTTTTCAATTTATTTTTCTACCACATTTTGGAATCAATTGAATATTTCAAATAAATCTGATTTATATTTCATCATGTAGATGTACCTATTTTTGTATAGGTCACTTATGAAAGTAATGAAATAGAAATATCCATCTTTAGCACTTGTACTCATAGGTCCATATACATCAGTATGTACTAGACCTAAAAGCTCACTAACTCTTTCACCTTTTCCAGTAAAAGGTGTTGAGAATTATGTCTCAAAACCAATCGTCAGCCTATTGACGGTTGAGATATTATAATTGATTTATTAATTAATAAAAATATTTTGGCATCTTTTTTTATCATAAATTTACATCTTCTAATGAACTCCATTATTGTGATGAAGTCCTTAGGACTATTTAGTTTTGATAAAGAGAATATTTATCGATTAGTCCTTAAATTTGTTCACGATCAAATTATAGGCTGTTATTTAGGATGACAGCATCTATCAAGCATAGGTCGCTATATACCATATAGGTTGGTTGTCTTCTTAACCAAGAAGTATGAAGATACTGGTATGGCATACAGGTAAGATGTATGGATACATGGTCATTGAACATGACCAACTCTAGAGCATTCTGCTGTCGAGAATGTCTCTAAGGAGATATAGGTATAAGTATCCCATAGAACTGAGATCACCTCAGTGACTTGCAAGCAACTCACTGTGCTTTGATACCAGACTAACTAAATTTCTAATTCAGCAATGAAAGGCTTCTGGGCACAGTGAAGTACTTACGAAGTCAGAGTATGATCAAGATAGAATTGACCACTCTAAGAGTTGAAGAAGAATGTATCACTGTATTTTAATATAGCAAAACCTTGGCTAGGATAATCCATCAGATGGATTTGATATTTTGAAATACAATGTTGACAACTTAACTAGAGTTGATAATTGAACTCTGAGGTGTCCTACGAGTATTATGGTCAAGGAGATTGTTGGGGATAAATCCACTCCTGCCGAAGTTCAGTTGCATGCTTGATCTCGGAAGGATCCCGCCCAACAGCCTCCATGGTTAAACCTCAGGCCTCCTTCAGCAGTTGAACTCCTTCCGAACTTCTCCTTTAGCTAGACTCCTCCAACAGTTGAACTCCTCCTAAACTTCTCTTTCAGCCAGACTCCTCCAACAGTCAGACTCCTCCTGAACTTCTCCTTTAGCAAGACTCCTCCAATAGTTGAACTCCGCTCAAACTTCTCTTTCAGCCAGACTCCTCCAATAGTCAGACTCCTCCTGAACATCTCCTTCAGCCAAACTCCTCCAATAGTTGAACTCCTTTCGGGCTTCTCCTTTAGCCAAACTCCTCCAATGGTTGAACTCCTTCCAGACTTCTCCTTCAGTCGGACTCCTCCAGCAGTTGAACTCCTTCCAAACTTCTTCTTTAGCCAGACCCCTCCTCCAGTCGGACTCCTCCAATAGTCGAGCTCCTACCAAACTTTTTCTTCAGCTGGATTTCTCCAATAATTGAATTTTTTTCAGATTTCTCCTTCAAATGGACTCCTCCAAACAGCTAAACTTTCTTCGAATTCCATCCAGCAGCCTCAGAGGACCTCGATACTCATCCTCAATATAGCCAAAAGAATTATCAATCTCTTCCATTCGAGCTTCAGTCGTTGCACCTCGATGGGTTCGCACATCACGATAATAGACACTATCCCCCGTAACAAACTTCACATGACCCTGAATGGCCTACTACCGGATGGTTATGGTTGTCACTATCAGTTTGTTATAGGCTTTGTCCATATAAGAGACCCTTCAGATATACTTTTAAAAAAAAAAAAGCTATCCTTCTCTTCCTCAAAACTCTGCTAGAATCTCTCTATATATTCCATTTCTATTGGCCGAAAGTCCTAATTTCATCGTCAGAGGGTCTTGTCAGAGCCACCACACTAGACTCTAGATGAGACTTATTTTGTAGGTCCCAACAGCGACCTCATCCTCTCTAAATCTAGCTTCGACTCTGGCGATGCCCAGATTTTGCACCTATAGGATTGGTGCTAGAGGAAGGGCCTCAAATTATTGAGGTTCCCTTATTCTTGAAGGAATACATGGTGGAGATCCCTCTTCATCCCAGCCAGAGTCCTACTTTTCCTCTAAACCTCTCGAGGATGTCCCTCAGAAAGCCTTCAACCCAATGGTCAACCACCTCCATTGCCAGATCTCATCTAGATCTTTTCGCCCCTATTTCGCCTACTGCATCTCAAGCCCCACCACCTACGATCGTGGACATGATGCAGTTCAACCTGCTGGTCCAGTAGGTCTATGGCCTCACTGAAGCAGTGTAGGCCATGTGGCAACAGTAGCTATCTCTAGTGCCATCTCGATTGGAGTAGGTTTCTCAGAAGCTAGAGAACCTGATTCGGGGGTGGCCGACTTGGGTCAGTTGATCGACAAACCCCGAAAAAAGGAAGCAGAGGGTGGAGAGCCCTTGCTCGAACCATGACTCGACCCTGAGGGTTGCTTTACCCCCGTTCCACTAGAAAACTCTAGAGATCAATGATCGTGAAGATCTCCTGGATCAAAGGCTCTAGGAAATCAACCGATGAATCGAAGAACTCCATCACGCTCCCTCCTCTTGTGGTAATGATATTTGCACTGACCCTTCCTTTTGTCAAAAGATTATGTAGGAATCGATCTCACCGAACTTTAAGCTCTCTTAGTTTAAGAGTTAGGACAGGACCATCGATCTGATCGACCACCTGAAGGCCTTTCAGAAAATGATGCTGCTCCATGGTGCATCAGATGTCATTTTGTGTCGAACTTTCCCATCCACCCTCAAGGGAGCCATCAGGAATTGGTATTTAGCTCTTAAGCCGAGTACCATCTTTTTTTTCAATCAAATAAGCTATCAATTTATGGCTCATTTTGTTAGCAGTCGACATCCCCATCGAGGTTTGAATTTTCTAATGAGTATCAAGTAAAAGGAGAGAGAATCTATCCAAACTTATGTCACCTAATGTAATATTGCTGCATTAGAGGTTCGAAACCTAGACCAGTCTGTTGCCATGGCTGCACTCAAGGACGATCTTTAGAAGAATGATTTATTGTTCTTCTTAGAGAAGAGGTACCCTAGGGACTTTGTCGATATGATGGCTTGGGCTGAAGGTTATGCCTGAGCTGAGGAGGTCTTTAAGTTCAGGGATAATGAAGCCACCCAGGAGCGATAAGTGAATGAGCAGAATGTGCCCGCAGTTGAAGAGAAATCGAGCAGAGCTCGACCATGCTCCCGAACTCCTCCGGAGCATAAGCGGGCCTGAACTCCTACAAAGGCCCAGAGGCAAAGAAGCTCAGATAGAAGGGGACGATGGAGCTCTCCATTCAAAAGATTCCATAACTATGTCCCTCTCAATGCTCTAAAAATTTAAGTATTGATGGAGATCAGGGAGCAACTATTGAGATCGAAAAGGATGCACTCACCCCGATAAGTGCAATCCTAGCAAGTTCTGCCTCTATCATCACGATCATGATCATGATATAGAAGAGTGTATCTAGCTCAAAGATGAGATCAAGGAGCTCATCAGGCATGGCAGGCTTGGCTGATTCCTACGATGTCAGTCGGAAGGATGAGAGGATCGATCAAGAGCATCCCCACCATTAGAACCACCAAGGATCGAGGAGCAGCGAGAAGATCGACCTTTGATTGGCATCATTAACACCATCTCTGGAGGACTTCAATGTAGGAAGGCTAGCGGATCGACAGAGCCTGAGAAGAGGTGGAGTACTGAGGAGTCCATCACTTTCACCAACAAGTATGCCCGACGAGTCCAATTTTCGCACAACGATGCGGTTGTAATCTCTTTAAACATTGCTGATTATGATGTATGACACATTTTGGTAGATAATGAAAGTTTCATTGATGTTCTATATTATGACACTTTCTTTAAAATGTCCATACCCAATAATCACTTGGGGACCATGAGCTCTCCATTGGTTGGCTTCACTGGTGACACTATGCTAGTAGAGGGAATGATAACTCTAGCCATGACTGCAGGGCAATATCCAAAGCAGGCCAAGGCATGGGTCGACATTTTGTTGGTAAAAGCCCCCTCCTCTTATAATGCAATCCTCAGTCGACCTTATTTGAATGCACTATGAGCCTGTTAGATATATGTGCCCTAGAAGCTAGAATTGGCTGACACTTGTAACACACTTCTAGGGGCAAAATTATAATTTTGACTAAAATCAATAAATGGGTTATTTTCTATCACATATGTGTATTTAGTGTCTGCAATACATCCTTTGAGTTAATGGCAATGATAATTCATATTTTCAAGAGTTGAAAATTTAAGACATGAATAATCATTATTAACTCATAAATTGCTCCTGACCATAGGATCATCACGAGGATGGTGATTGATCCGGAAGGTTGGTGTACAATCGCTTCTCTTTAGTAGATGAGTCTTGAGTCTACGGTGTGGAGACATCGGAGCGAGAGTATAGGTACTCGTTAGAGAACGAGGGCACTGAGCGTGACCACCTCGAGTAGTCATTAGGGAGTCTACCTTCTCGTCAATGACTGACTCGATGCTGCAGTAGTATGTCTGGTTCTTTGACCTGAGATGCATCGGCAGTTCACCTTGAGGGTGTTATAGTTTGACTACACCATTACTCGGTCTCCTAGCCATATGGAACCCTGAGGTGTATGTTGGCTATAGCATGTTCATTGTAGGAACTGGATTGCATCAAGATGGGATCTATCTACCTCGGTGGTAGAGGAGTAGCCCTATGATAATCATGAGAATCAAGTCCTGAAGCCCATGGCCATGGCAGAGTGAAATAATAGAAAGAGTTTCTATTTAGATTTTCACATTGGACTCGAATCGAATGATTACATCATATGACAGAAACTAGGGTTTGACGAGTTCACCTAAACCCTAATCTGATCGGGGCTCAAGATAGAAGGACTGAATCACACAGGTAGCTGCACCAAGAGGTTCGCATTCAGCTCTGATGGGTTGCCACCATATACTGCTAGGTGTCACTGGTGGATTTTGGGAGCAATTAGAATGATTTAGATGATCGATCATTCTAGCTGTTCGAATCAGAAGAGTTCTGATCCATCGAAAGGAGTTTCGATGATGTCGATGATAGAGATCATGACATATCCCATTACCATATAGAACTGAACCTAACTGGGTCACACAAATAAGGGTTTGAATCTGGTGATCATCAATTGAACTGATCTAGTTCAATTGATCTGAATGAGATTCAATTAGGTTCAAGAAAATCGTGCTAGCACTCGATTGAACCTAACGTTCTTCTTTTACTATCATAAATAAGTTGTCCTGTCTGAGCCAAAGGAGTTTGTGCTCAATCAGAGGCCTTCATATGGTCTGACTGGAGGTTGTCCAAGTCAGAATAGGTTGTCTTATTTTATAAGACATTACCTGCCATTTTTGGTCACCTACCATTTCTTGTTCTTTGACTTTGGTCAAAAGTCTACCTTTGACTGGTCAAACATTGACCATTGACACTTTGACTTTTGACCACATGTCACGCACCTATTGGAGAGCTGGTGGGGGCCTGTCCCCCTGCTAGAACCTGGCAAGAAGAAGGGTGCACGCCACCCTAGGCATGTGCCCAAGTTGGAGGCGCCTAGGAGTCCTTGTTGGACAAGGACTCCATCTCCTTTTTGGATTCCAATTAGAGTTCTTCTAAGAACCAACATTGACTGGTCTTAGGCGCCCTCTAAGGAGGAATCCAGGACTCTATTCCCACCAATTTAGATCT
>QRFJ01001824.1:111793-167572 GCA_006176705.1 Cocos nucifera | reverse complement strand
TCATCAGAAATTCAAGCAGATCAAGCGGCGATACCACCTCATCCGTGATTACCTCGAGAAGAGTTACATCGAGGTCAAGAGAGTCGACTCCATAGATAATAAGGTGGATCTGCTTAGAAAGCCATTAGGCCAGTAGAAGATCGAAGCCAATCTTGAGAAGATGGGACTTAGATTTGTAGCCAATTGGCTTTAAGTCAAGTGGGAGTTTGTTAGATATGTGTGCCCTAGAAGCCAGAATTGGCTGACACTTGTAATACACTTCTAAAGGCAAAATTATAATTTTGACTATAAATAATAAAATAGATTATTTTCTATCATATATGTGTATTTGGTGTTTGTGATACATCCCTTGAGTTAATGGTAATGATAATTCTTATTTTCAAGAGTTGAAAATTTAAGACAAGAATTTTCATTATTAACTCATAAAATGCTCCTGATCGTAGGATCATCATAAGGATGGTGATTGATTCAGAAGGTTAGTGTACAATCGTTTCTTTATAGTAGATGAGTCTTGAGTCTACGGTGTAGACACACCGAAGCGAGAATATAGGTACTCGTTAGAGAACGAGGGCACTGAGCATGACCACCTCGAGTAGTCATAAGGAAGTCTACCTTCTCGTCGATGACTGACTCGAAGCTGCAGTGGTGTGTCTGGTTCTTTGACCTGAGGTGCATCGACAGTTCACCTTGAGGGTGTTATAGTTTGACTACACCATGACTCGATCTCCTAGCCATTAGAAATCCTGAGGTGTATGTTGGCTATAGCATGTTCATTGTAGGAATTGGATTGCACCAAGATGGAATCTATCTACCTCGGTGGATGAGGAGCAGCCCTATGATGATCATGAGAATCAAGTTCATAAGCCCATGGCCATGATAGAGAGTGAAATAATAGAAAGAGTTTCTATTAAGGTTTTCACATCGGACTTGAATCAAATGATTAAATCATATAGAAATTAGGGTTTGATGAGTTCACCTTAACCCTAATCTGATCGGAGCTCAAGATAGAAGAACTTAATCACACAAGTAGCTGCACCGAGTGGTTCATTTTTAGTTTTGATGGGTTGCCATCATATACTGCTAGGTGTCACTGGTAGATTTTGAGAGCAATTAGAATGATTTAGATGATCGATCATTTCTGTTGACTGAATCAGAAGAGTTCTGATCCATCAAAAGGAGTTTCGATGATGTCAATGATAGGGATCATGACATATCCCATTACCATACAGAACTGAACCTAACTGGATTACACAAGCAAGGATTGGATCTAGATATCATCAATAGGACTAACCCAGTTCAATTGATTTGAATTAGATTCAATTAGGTTTAAGGAAATCATACTAGCACACGATTGAGCCTAACATTCTCCTTTTTCTATCATTTAAAGTTGTCTCGACTAAGTCAAATGTGCTTGTGCTCACTCAAGTACCTTTACCTGATTTGACTAGAGTTTGTCCAGATTAGAAAAGGGTTATCTTAATTTATGAGATAAATTTGCAACAACACCTGCCATTTTTCATCACCTGCTAATTCTTGTCCTTTGACTTTGGTCAAACATTGACCTTTGACCCCTGGACATCTGCCCATGTGTCATGCACTTATTGGAGAGCAGACAGGGGCTTGTCCCCTCACTAGAATTTAGAAAGAAGGAGGGTGCATGCCTAGGATGGCGTGCACCCATGGATAGGGATGCCTGGAGTCCCATAAGGATGGGACTCCAGGTTGCTTCTTCGATTAAAACTAGATGACCCTCACCTATAGACTTTGACCAGTCTTAGGTGCCATCTAAGGATGAATCTATGGGTCTCTCATCTGATTGGATCTGATGATGTGATCCCATCAATCAGATTTAGATTTGATTGTATGAAACAACGTGATTGGTCGGGGTGATGTGGCACTGCATGGCGCAGCAAGGTCTATATAAAGACCTGTCTGCGCCCAACTTTGATAGAACTTTCTCCTAGCCATGCCCCAAGGCTGCCCCTCTTCCTCCTCCATGCCATCTTTCTGATCCTCTCTCTTCTCTCCATGCCCAAGAATAGTTAGGCTTCAGATTAGTGCGATTCAAGCAAGAAAAGGCTGACGAGAAAGGAAGAAGGCAGCACTGCTGCAGACACGACAACAAATCTTCAAAAGGAGTTTCGAAAATTCTCCAAATCAGATCCAGATCTAATTTTTGGAGATGTGATAAAGAAGGAGAAGATCTTCAGATTCAATGTGAGTGGATATCGATAGAGGCCAGGTGCTTGCATGGCTAGATCTAGAACCTTAGGCAATCAGTAGGATCATCAACGGGTAATCCAATTACCCATATCTAGGTAAAACTAATTTAGATTTAATTTAATTTAATTTTTTTATTTATCAAATTATAAAATTAGATTTGAAAAATGTCAAATCTAATTTGGATCTAAGAGAAAATTTTTGAAATATGCCTCTTGATCCAATCAGATTTGAACGAACCTGATCCGAAAAATCAGGATTTTTCCTTCAGAGCAGTCATGAGGAAGTCTACCTTCTCGTCAATAACTAGTTTGAAGCTATAGTGGTGTGTCTGATTCTTTGATCTAAGGTGCATCGATAGTTCACCCTGAGGATATTATAGTTTGACTACACCATGACTTAGTCTCCTAGCCATTCGGAATCATGAGGTGTATGTTGGCTATAGTATGTTCATTGTAGGAATTGGATTACACCAAGAGGGAATCTATCTACCTTGGTAGATGAGAAGCAGCCCTATGATGATCGTGAGAATCAAGTCCATAAGCTCATGGCCAAGGTAGAGTGAAATAGTAGAAAGAATTTCTATTAAGGTTTTCACATCGGACTTGAATCAAATGATTAAATCATATGACAAAAAATTAGGGTTTGACGAGTTCACCTTAACCCTAATCTGATCGAAGCTCAAGATAGAAGAACTTAATCACATAGATAGCTGCATCGAGAGATTCATTTTTAGTTTTGATGGGTTGCCACCATATACTGCTAGGTATCACTGGTGGATTTTGGGAGCAATTAGAATGATTTAGATGATCGATCATTCTAGTTGTTTGAATTAGAAAAGTTCTGATCCATCGGAAGGTATATCGATGATGTCGATGATAGAGATCGTGACATATCCCATTTTCATGCAGAACTGAATCTAACTGGATCACACAAACAAGGGTTTGGATCTAGATATCATCAATTGGACTAATCTAATTTAATTGATCTAAATTAGATTCAATTAGGTTCAAGAAAATCATGCTAGCACACGATTGAGCCTAACGTTCTCCTTCTATAATCATTAAAAATCGTCTCGACTGAGCCAAATGTATTTATGCTCACTTAGGTACCTTTACTTGATCTGACTAGAGTTTGTTCAGGTAAGAAAAGAGTTATCTTAATTTATGAGATAAATTGGAGACAACACTTGCTATTTTTCGTTACCTATCAATTCTTATATTTTTGACTTTGGTCAAACATTGATCTTTGACACTTAGACATCTGTCCATGTGTTATGCACCCATAGGAGAGTAGATAGGGGCTTATCCTCTTGCTAGAAAATGGAAAGAAGGGGGTGCACGCCTAGGAAGGCGTGCGTCCAAGGATAGGGATGCCTAGAGTCTCATACAGATGGGACTCCAGGTTGCTTCTTGGAATCAACTTAGGAGACGCCAAGGGACTCTACTTTGATCAGTCTTGGCACCACCTAAGGATGATTTGAGGGAGCTCTCATCTAATTGGATCAGGTGATGTCATCCCATCAATCAAATTTAGATCTAATTGTACGAAGCAATGTGATTGGTCGGGATGATGTGGCACTACATGGCGCAGCAGGGTCTATAAAAATCCTATCTGCACCAAGTTTTAGAGAAGATTTCCATAGCGCATGCCACAAGGCTGTGTTAGATATATGTGCCCTAGAAGCCAAAATTGGCTGACACTTGTAATACATTTCTAGGGATAAAATTATAATTTTGACTAATATCAATAAAATGGATTATTTTCTATCACATATGTGTATTTAGTATCTGTGATACATCCTTTGGGTTAATGGTAATGATAATTCATATTTTCAAGAGTTGAAAAATTTAAGACATGAATAATCATTATTAACTCATAAAATGCTCCCGACCATAGGATCATCACGAGGATGGTGATTAATCTGGAAGGTTGGTGTACAATCGCTTCTCTTTAGTAGATGAGTCTTGAGTCTACGGTGTGGAGACACCAGAGCGAGAGTACAGGTACTCGTTAGAGAATGAGGGCACTGAGCGTGACCACCTCGAGTAGTCATTAGGGAGTCTACCTTCTCGTCAATGACTGACTCGATGCTGCAGTAGTGTGTCTGGTTCTTTGACCTGAGGTGCATCGGCAGTTCACCTTGAGGGTGTTATAGTTTGACTACACCATTACTCGGTCTCCTAGCCATATGGAACCCTGAGGTGTATGTTGGCTATAGCATGTTCATTGTAGGAACTGGATGGCATCAAGATGGAATCTATCTACCTCGGTGGTAGAGGAGCAGCCCTATGATGATCATGAGAATCAAGTCCAGAAGCCCATGGCCATGGCAGAGTGAAATAATAGAAAGAGTTTCTATTTAGATTTTCACATTCGGACTCGAATCGAATGATTACATCATATGACAGAGACTAGGGTTTGACGAGTTTACCTTAACCCTAATCTGATCGGGGCTCAAGATAGAAAGAACTTAATCACACAGGTAGCTGCACCAAGAGGTTCGCATTCAGCTCTGATGGGTTGCCACCATATACTGCTAGGTGTCACTGGTGGATTTTGGGAGCAATTAGAATGATTTAGATGATCGATCATTCTAACTGTTCGAATCAGAAGAGTTCTGATCCATCGAAAGGAGTTTCGATGATGTCGATGATAGAGATCATGACATATCCCATTACCATACAGAACTGAACCTAACTGGGTCACACAAATAAGGGAATTTGAATCTGGTGATCATCAATTGAACTGATCCAGTTCAATTGATCTGAATGAGATTCAATTAGGTTCAAGGAAATCGTGCTAGCACTCGATTGAACCTAACGTTCTTCTTTTACTATCATAAATAAGTTGTCCTGATCTGAGCCAAAGGAAGTTTGTGCTCAATCAGAGGCCTTCATATGGTCTGACTGGAGGTTGTCCAAGTCAAAAAAGGTTGTCTTATTTTGTAAGACATTACCTGCCATTTTTGGTCACCTGCCATTTCTTGTTCTTTGACTTTGGTCAAAAGTCTACCTTTGACTGGTCAAACGTTGACCATTGACACTTTGACTTTTGACCACATGTCACGCACCTATTGGAGAGCTGGTGGGGGCCTGTCCCCCTACCAGAACCTGGCAAGGAGGAGGGCGCACGCCACCCTTGGCGTGTGCCCAAGTTGGAGGCGCCCTGGAGTCCTTGTTGGACAAGGACTCCACCTCCCTTTTGGATTCCAATTAGAGTTCTTCTAAGAATCCAGTTTGACTGATCTTAGGCATCCTCTAAGGAGGAATCCAGGGGACTCTATTCTCACCAATCAGATTTAGATCTGATTTCACAAAGGGTTGTGATTGGTTGGGAAGAAGAGTTGGATCACGGTTAGTCTATAAATAAGACCCTGTACCCAACTCAAAAAAGTAAGAAGAGTTTCCATACGCCCAAAGGCCTTTTCTCCTCTCCTCCTCCATGCCAAAGCTTCTTCTCCCTCTCCTCTCCATGTCCAAAATAGTTTTGGATCTTGGTTGGTGCGATCCAGATCAAAGAAAGGCGATCAAAAGTAAGAAGGCTGCACTGCTGCAAAGGACGACTGCTGATCTTCAAAAGGAGTTTTGAAGATCCTCCAGATCAGATCCAGATCTGATTTTTGGAGACGTGATAGAGAAGAAGAGGATCTCCAGATCCAGCCTGAGTGGATACTGGTAGAGGCCAGGCGCTTGCGTGGCTAGATCCAGAACCTTCCGCTGCATACAGGATCATCAACGGGTAATAGGATTACCCAAATCAGGTAAATTAAATTTGATTTAATTTATTTTATTTTATTTTATTTATTAAAATAATAAGAATTAGATCTAAAATATCTCAAATCTGATATAGATCAAAGAAAAATTTTTTTGAAATATATCTCTTGATCTGATCAGATCTGAACGAACCTGGACCAGGAAATCAGGATTTCCTTCAACTGGTATCAGAGCCATGGTTCTAAAAATATTTAGATCTGATTTTAAATTTATTTTAATTAAAAAATAATTGATTTTAGATGTCACATGAGATGTGATCAGATCTAAAATTAGAAAAAATTAAAATTAAATGATTTGGATCTAAGATTAGAAGATATGCATGACTAGTTCTAGAATAGAATAGTTCTATAGAATAGTCTTGCATGTTTTTGATTTAATCTGATTAAATTATATTTTAGATCCTTTTATTTACTATTTTTCTGATATTATAAGTATTATAATAATATCTAAAAAATAGTAAATAAAAATTATTTAATTTTGAATATCATATGAGATATGATTGATGCATGTCTAGACTAGTTGTAGAATAGTTCTACATAATTGTCTAGATTAGAATTTATTTTGATTAGATCAATTTAAATCTAAATTTTTAGATTATTATGAGATAATTTAGATCTGAAAACATGCATGATTTGATACATGAGATGTATGCAAAATATGCCATGATTAGATCTGATTTATATATGAGATATATGATATAGATCTAAAACTATTTTGTAGTATTGAATGTTCCTGATTAAGGCATTCCTCTTGGCCGTCCGGTCATAAGAACGAAGAAGGGTTTAAAGGCCCTCTCTTCCCATTCGATGGGGTGTTCTTATGATGTGTAGGGGTGCTGCGTGTTCGTCCTTAATCAGAAACCCAAAACTTACTTTCTGCAAAACCCTAGATCCTGAAACCCTAGGATTTATTGTGCATATTTTATTTATGAACCCTACTTAATTAAAAATTAAGATTATGGAATATTAATTAGGTCTAAAATTAAGAATTTCAGATCTAAGACATATTCATAATACTGGGTTCGGGCTTGGGTAGCTCAATTAGGTCTAAGCGGTTGATCAAACCGAATCAAGAGTTGGTTAGATGGGATCAACAATGCTTAAATTGACCAGCCTAATAGGATTAAGTCTGGGTCAAGATCGAGTCACGATCAAGCAAGACCTAATTAGGCTCAGAGGTTAGAGTCTGGATTGTAGGCTAACCCAATTGGTTCTGACTCAACAATTTGGTGTCTAAGGTAAGTTTGGCACATACGACCGACTGATTTTTAATTGGAAGCTACTCGACCTGAATGCATTCTTGTACGAGTTAATGGCATATTCCTTCCACCGGTCTCACTTACCTGGCCATATCTGTTGACACAGTTCTGATCTGAGGTGGTCAATAATCCGAGCTAACCCATGCCACTAGGTTAGTCATAATTGTTATGACTAAGCCAAGTCTAGTTTAATGAGACCTGAATCAATTCTCCCTAAGAAAAGATTAAGTCTGAGGTCTTCCACCATTGTAGACATGTGCGGGCCCTTCTCGGGGTTGATTGTTCTCGGCTGGATACAGTGGCTCAGTTGCACCGAAAAGACGCAACCATGTCTATTAGGCATTGGATGCTATGGGCTGGAGGATGAGTTGGGCTCAATATTCTGGATACGGTGTGAGAGACTCAATTAGGAACCCAGTCTATGCAAATGGTGGGTCTGACTTAACTAAGGAGTGGATCAATATTCCGGATACGGTGAGATTCATGAATTAGAGACCAAGTTTGGGTGCACCATGATTAGAGAATCATTGAACAAGAGTTGTTCACTCATTGGCTAACCCATCACCAATAACTGTTAGGTGAGGTGATGAGTCAGTTGGTGAGACCGCACCACCCACTAGAAATCATTAATCATGGAGATTTTTGCATCTCTACAGAGGGAGTGTAGGGATCCGAGAAAATAGTGGGAGCTAATTTGTTTAAAAATAAAATCCCTAAATAAATTGGTCAAGTCAAAATTACAGTATCTAACTAGAATCTTTGACTCTCTACAGGAAAAATGTCTGCGTCCAACCCATTGGCACGTATCCTGGACACACATAGACTGACTGGACCCAATTATAAAGATTGGCTCAGGAACTACAAAATAGTTTTGGGTTCTGAGAAGTTAACCCATGTTTTGGACCAGGACCCTCCCACCTTACCAGCCCATCCATCTATTGAACAGAGAGCATCTCTGGAAAAATGGATAGACGAAGACAATAAGGCCAGATATTACATGTTGGGCTCGATGTCTGATGAGCTCCAGCACCAACATGAAGATATCGGGACTGCTCGCCAAATGTTGGCTCACCTGCAGGAGATGTTTGGTGAACAGAGTCGCGCAGCCAAATATCAAGTCACGAAATGACTTTTTAAGGCTAAGATGCGTGATGGGCAGTCAGTCCAAGATCACTGTCTGACAATGATCAAGGACATGGAAGAGCTTGAGAAGCTCGGTGTGAAGTTAGACTTGGACCTGCAGAATGATATTATTCTGCAATCCTTGACTGATGCATATGGGCAATTCATCATGAATTACCACATGCATAAACTTCAAAATTTCTTGGCCGAATTAATGAATATGCTGGTTACCGCTGAGCTTTCTATGAAAGGTTCTAAAGGCTCAGTTCTTGCTATGGAATGGACTTCTTCCAAAAGAAAGTCTTATGGAAAGAAAAAGAAGTCTGCAAAAAAGCAGAAGGTGGAAGGAACAAAGAAGAAGAAGGCAGAGCCGAAGAAAAAGCCGCTGTCAAAGGAAAGTGTTTCCATTGCAACAGCGACGGCCATTGGAAGCGGAACTGCCCTACTTACCTGGCCACCCTGAAGAACAAGAAGGAAGGTCCTTCTGGAGGTATGCTCGTTATTGAGTCTAACCTTACGATTTCTTCTGCATCCAGTTGGGTGCTTGACTCTGGTTCTAGTGCTCATCTGTGCACTTCCATGCAGGGTCTTGAGGATAGCAGGAGGCTGAGGGATGGAGACATGATCCTATGCATCGGTAATGGAGCAAGAGTTGCTGCAGTAGCCATGGGAACATACCCTCTTCGATTACCATCTGGTTTAGACTTAGTTTTGAAAGACTGTTATTATGTGCCTGCAGCTAGCAGGAATTTGATTTCTATTTCATGCTTAGCACAAGAAGGTTATGTGATCACCTTCTTTAAGGACCATTGTAACATTCTTTATGAAAGAAATAAAATTGCAAATGGTTTTCTTATTAATGGTCTTTATCAGCTACATATTGATGTACCTGTTCTAACTATCGAGCAAAATGTGAATGCCAAACGACCTAGGGATAGTCCAAACGATAGATATCTATGGCACCTGAGATTAGGTCATATAGCAGAAGATAGGATTAACAAATTGGAGAAAAATGGGCTATTGAGTCCATTGACTTCTGAGTCATATCCAACTTGTGAATCTTGTCTTCAAGGCAAAATGACTAAACTCCCTTTTGTTGGACATGGGGAGAGGGCCACAGATCTCCTTGCCCTAGTACATACTGATGTGTGCGGCCCATTTGATGTGCCGGCTAGAGGCAATTTTGTCTACTTCATTACCTTTACCGATGATCTATCTAGGTATGGGTATGTGTATCTTATGAGACACAAGTCTGAAGCTTTTGAAAAGTTCAAAGAATTCAGACATGAAGTAGAAAAATAAACTGGAAAACCCATTAAGGTTCTTCGATCAGATCGAGGAGGTGAATACCTTAGCCGAGAATTCCTAGACTATCTCAAGGAAAATGGCATAGTCTCTCAATGGACTCCACCAGGAACACCTCAACTCAACGGGGTTTCAGAATGGAGAAATCGGACTCTATTGGATATGGTTCGATCCATGATGAGCTTCACAGACCTTCCTGATTTTCTTTGGGGACACTCATTGTTAACTTCAATTTATCTACTGAATAGGGTTTCCTCTAAAACCGTTCCTACCACACCGTATGAGATATGGCACGGTAAGAAACCAAGTCTGAGTCATCTCAGAATTTGGGGTTGTCCGGCTCATGTCAAAAGACAACAAGCGGACAAGTTAGAGTTTAGGTCCTTTCAGAGCTCGATTCATAGGATATCCTAAAGAGTCATTAGGATACTATTTCTACATTCCAGAAGACCACAATGTGATTGTGAGTCGACATGCCATCTTTCTTGAAAAATAGTTTATTCAAGATAGCGGCATTGGAAAGCAGATTAAGCTTGATGAGAAAGTCTCACAAGTACAACGAGCTAAGGACCAATTGGAACCAAATCAGGTTGAGCCAATAAGAACACTACCTCCTCCACCTCGTAGATCGGAAAGAGTTTTCCGTCCCCCTGAAGAGATACTTAGGTATTATTTCAGAGGAAGTAGAGGAAATGTTCCTCGTAGGTAATGGTGCTCATGGTGATGATCCCAAAACCTACAACGAGGCGATATCAGATATCGACTCCGAGAAATGGCTAGAGGCAATGCAGTCAGAAATTGACTCGATGCACTCAAACCAAGTCTGGACCTTGGTAGATCCACCAGAAGGTATAGTACCTATTGGGTGTAAATGGATCTTCAAGAGAAAGATTGGTGCAGATGGGAATGTGGAGACATTCAAGGCTAGACTAGTGGCAAAAGGTTATAGTCAACGCGAAGGCATTGACTATCAGGATACCTTTTCCCCAGTGGCTATGCTAAAATCCATCCGCACATTGCTTGCCGTTGCAGCCTATTTCGATTATGAAATATGGCAAATGGACGTGAAAATGGCATTCTTAAATGGATATCTTGAGGAAGATATCTATATGGAACAGCCGCTAGGTTTCACATCCAGTGATACTGATCACAAGGTTTGCAAGCTGCAAAGGTCCATATATGGACTTAAGCAAGCATCTCGGAGCTGGAACACTCATTTCAATGATGTGATCAAAAAGTTTGGTTTCATCAAAAATGAAGAGGAACTGTGTGTTTTCAAAAAGGTCAGTGGGAGCGCTGTTGTCTTCCTCGTATTGTACGTGGATGACATCCTCCTTATTGGGAATGATATTCCCATGTTGATGACAGTCAAAATATGGTTGTCCAAGGAATTCTCCATGAAAGACCTAGGTGAAGCATCCTTTATTCTAGGAATTAAGGTCTATAGGGATAGACCGAATAGGATGCTAGGACTTTCACAGAAGATGTACATAGAGGAAAGTACTAAAGAGGTTTAGTATGGAAAACTCTAAGAGGGGATTAATACCCTTCAGACATGGTATTCATCTTTCCAAGAAGATGTGCCCTAGCACACCTGAGGAAATAGAACGCATGAGCAAGATCCCTTATGCTTCTGCAATAGGGAGCCTCATGTATGCCATGCTATGTACACGACCTGATATAGCCCATGCTGTGAGTGTCACAAGCAGATATCAGTCAAATCCAGGTGAAGAACACTGGACTTCTGTGAAATGTATCCTTAAGTACTTGAGAAGAACTAAGGATATGATGTTGGTCTTTGGTAATGGAGAACTCCAAGTCCAGGGATACACAGACTCGGATTTCATGTCCGATATAGATGATCGAAAGTCGACATCTGGGAGTCTGTTTGTGTGCAATGGTGGTGCTGTCAGCTGGAAGAGTTCCAAGCAAACCGTGATAGCAGATTCCACCATGGAAGTAGAATATATCGCTGCATCAGAGGCTGCGAAGGAAGCATTCTGGTACAAGAAGTTTGCTGCAGAAATTCGGAGTAATGCCATCAGATGCCATTCCTCTATACTGCGACAACAATGGCGCCATAGCCCTTGCTAAGGAGCCGAGGTCTCACCAGAAATCCAAGCACATTGAGCGGCGATACCACCTCATCCGCGATTACCTCGAGAAGGGTTACGTCGAGGTCAAGAGAGTCAACTCCACAGATAATGTGGCAGACCCACTTACAAAGCCGTTGGGCCAGCAGAAGATCGAAGCCCACCTTGAGAAGATGGGACTTAGACTTGTAGCCAATTGGCTTTAGGACAAGTGGGAGATTGTTAGATATATGTGCCCTAGAAGCCAGAATTGGCTGACACTTGTAATACACTTCTAGGGGCAAAATTATAATTTTGACTAATATCAATAAAATGGGTTATTTTCTATCACATATGTGTATTTAGTGTCTGTGATACATCCTTTGAGTTAATGGTAATGATAATTCATATTTTCAAGAGTTGAAAATTTAAGACATGAATAATCATTATTAACTCATAAAATGCTCCCGACCATAGGATCATCACGAGGATGGTGATTGATCCGGAAGGTTGGTGTACAATCGCTTCTCTTTAGTAGATGAGTCTTGAGTCTACGGTGTGGAGACACCGGAAGCGAGAGTACAGGTACTCGTTAGAGAACGAGGGCACTGAGCGTGACCACCTCGAGTAGTCATTAGGGAGTCTACCTTCTCGTCAATGACTGACTCGATGCTGCAGTAGTGTGTCTGGTTCTTTGACCTGAGGTGCATCGGCAGTTCACCTTGAGGGTGTTATAGTTTGACTACACCATTACTCGGTCTCCTAGCCATATGGAACCCTGAGGTGTATGTTGGCTATAGCATGTTCATTGTAGGAACTGGATAGCATCAAGATGGAATCTATCTACCTCGGTGGTAGAGGAGCAGCCCTATGATGATCATGAGAATCAAGTCCAGAAGCCCATGGCCATGGCAGAGTGAAATAATAGAAAGAGTTTCTATTTAGATTTTCACATCGGACTCGAATCGAATGATTACATCATATGACAGAGACTAGGGTTTGACGAGTTTACCTTAACCCTAATCTGATCGGAGCTCAAGATAGAAGAACTTAATCACATAGGTAGCTGCACCAAGAGGTTCGCATTCAGCTCTGATGGGTTGCCACCATATACTGCTAGGTGTCACTGGTGGATTTTGGGAGCAATTAGAATGATTTAGATGATCGATCATTCTAGCTGTTCGAATCAGAAGAGTTCTGATCCATCGAAAGGAGTTTCGATGATGTCGATGATAGAGATCATGACATATCCCATTACCATACAGAACTGAACCTAACTGGGTCACACAAACAAGGGTTTGAATCTGGTGATCATCAATTGAACTGATCCAGTTCAATTGATCTGAATGAGATTCAATTAGGTTCAAGGAAATCGTGCTAGCACTCGATTGAACCTAACGTTCTTCTTTTACTATCATAAATAAGTTGTCCTGATCTGAGCCAAAGGAGTTTGTGCTCAATCAGAGGCCTTCATATGGTCTGACTGGAGGTTGTCCAAGTCAGAAAAGGTTGTCTTATTTTGTAAGACATTACCTGCCATTTTTGGTCACCTGCCATTTCTTGTTCTTTGACTTTGGTCAAAAGTCTACCTTTGACTGGTCAAACGTTGACCATTGATACTTTGACTTTTGACCACATGTCACGCACCTATTGGAGAGCTGGTGGGGGCCTGTCCCCCTACTAGAACCTGGCAAGGAGGAGGGCGCACACCACCCTTGGCGTGTGCCCAAGTTGGAGGCGCCCTAGAGTCCTTGTTGGACAAGGACTCCACCTCCCTTTTGGATTCCAATTAGAGTTCTTCTAAGAATCCAGTTTGACTGGTCTTAGGCGCCCTCTAAGGAGGAATCCAGGGGACTCTATTTCCACCAATCAGATTTAGATCTGATTTCACAAAGGATTGTGATTGGTTGGGAAGAAGAGGAGTTGGATCATAGTTAGTCTATAAATAAGACCCTGTACCCAACTCAAAAAAGTAAGAAGAGTTTCCATACGCCCAAAGGCCTTTTCTCCTCTCCTCCTCCATGCCAAAGCTTCTTCTCCCTCTCCTCTCCACGTCCAAAATAGTTTTGGAGCTTGGTTGGTGCGATCCAGATCAAAGAAAGGTGATCAAAAGCAAGAAGGCTGCACTGCTGCAAAGGACGACTGCTGATCTTCAAAAGGAGTTTTGAAGATCCTCCAGATCAGATCCAGATCTAATTTTTGGAGACATGATAGAGAAGAAGAGGATCTCTAGATCCAGCCCGAGTGGATACCGGTAGAGGCCAGGCACTTGCGTGGCTAGATCCAGAACCTTCCGCTGCATACAGGATCATCAACGGATAATTGGATTACCCAAATCAGGTAAATTAAATTTGATTTAATTTATTTTTATTTTATTTTATTTATTAAAATAATAAGAATCAGATCTGAAACTTTCTAGATCTAATACAGATCAAAGAGAAAAATTTTTGAAATATATCTCTTGATCTGATCAGATCTAAACGAACCTGGATCGGGAAATCAAGATTTTCCTTCAGACTGCCCCTCTCCCTCCATGCCATCTTTAGGTCCCCTCTCTCCTCTCCACGCCCAAGCAAATTTGGGCTCCAGTTTGGTGCGATCCAAGCAAGAGAAAGGTGACGAGAAAGGAAGAAGGCAGTACTACTGCAAGAGATGATTCTAGATCTTCAAAAGAAGTTTTGAAGATCCTCCAAATGAGATCCAGATCTAATATTTGGAGAGATGATAAAGAAGGAGAAGATCTCTAAATCCAGTATGAGTGGATATCGGTAGAGGTCAGGCACTTGCGTGGCTAGATCCAAAACCTCAGATAATTAGCAGGATCATCATAGGGTAATCTGATTACCCAACAAAAGATACAAAATTAAATTAAATTAAATTTATTTTATTTTTATTTTATTAGATCTATAAAATCATATCTAAAATGTCTTAGATCTGAATTAGAATCAAAAGAAAAAAATTTTAAATATCTCTCTTGATCCAATCAAGATCTGAACAAACCTGACTTGGGAATTTGGGATTTTTCTTCAGTTTGGCTCCTATAGAAATCCGACTGAAGGAGAAATTCGGAAGGAGTTTGGCTCCTAGAGAAACTGGACTGAAGAGAAAATTCGAATGAAGTTTGGCTTCTATAGAAATCTGATTGAAGGAGAAGTTCGGAAGAAATTAGGCTCCTGAAGGTACTAGACTGAAGGAGAAATTCGGAAGGAGTTTAGCTCCTGAAGGAATCTGAATGAAGGAGAAATTTAGGAGGAGTTCGGCTCCTAGAGGAATCAGACTGAAGGAGATATTCGGAAGGAGTTTGGCTCCTGGAGGAGTCCGATCGAAGGAGAAATCCAGATGGAGCTCGGCCACTGGAGGAGTTCAGTCGCTGAAGGAGTTTGGCTGTTGAATGAGTTCGGCCACTAGAGAAGATCAGCTGGGGTTCAGCCGCTGGAGAAAGAATTTTGGATTGAAGCTCTTCCATGATTACCAATTTTATTAGGCTAATCATCAGGCTAGACTTTGGTGGGAGCGGGATTTATCCCCAATAGTTGTGTTTCAAATAAGGAGCAGGCCGATACACGGCAGTCATGCGGCTTTAAACATGCTGCGAGATTTTGTGATGCATGACATGAGAGTGAGTTAGTGTTTGACAGTCTTCAAAGAGATAGACTTGCGTATAATTTAAGCACAGATACAATGCAGACAGATTCAAATAGATGAGCGCTTCTTACATGCGACCGAGACATGATGTTGGTTTATGCACTTAGAGGGCGAAATGGAGATGGGATGTGAAAATGGAAACAATTCAAGAGTGGAACCAACGTGAAGCAAGCACAATAGATGTGAAGTGCGTGGAGCAGACACGTCCCCTACCTTTAAAAAGGAGGATCCATCGAACCTTCGGGGGCATATTCGATACCATTTTTTGAACACCGATTATTTTCTTCTTCCATGCTTCAAAGAATCAGCTGCCCCTCTTTTTCTCTCATCCTTCCATCCAATCCATCTTCTCAACCCCAAGATGTCAACATGCAAGAGTTCTATGGAAGGCTAGATTCCTTCAACTCAGAAAAATGATGAAGCCTGCAACACGCATTTATTTTCTTGCTCTTGTATTTATTTTCCATGCAATGAAATAAAGAATTATTTCATGCTTCATTCTTATTTGATATTCTTTCTTATTTCTTTAGATATTTGGCTTCGATATGTATGACTTATACTCTTCACAAACATGTTGTGATCTACGGATATGGTGCATGCTAGGAGGAATACATTCCAAGTTTAAATCTCTAACTTATAGTCGAGTTAAGATAATCTATACTCTGAACAGACGAGCTATAATCCAAGGGTATGGTTCATGTCTATCCAAGGTAAATTACGCTGCTCCTTAATTACAAATTTCATCATTACGACATAAAAGTAAAAGAAAATAGAATCTATTTTATATGATGGATTCTGAATTTCCGAGGCTTCTTTCCTATTCAATTTTTTTTCATAAATTAAATTAAACATATTATTTTTTTAGTAATTAATTAAAATCAATCCATTTTTTTTCGTCTATATAAACAATTGTCCGAGATCCCCGTGGATATGATCCCGATTCATCCTAGCTACATAGTAAGTTAGAATTAGATTTATTTTTACTTCTCTGATGACGTGCATCACTCTTCTTTCATGGCATCATACCAAAATATGGAGCTTGCTCCACTCATAGCTTATGAAAATAATGTTGGATCATTTTCAGGCCTAATGTTATAATCAGACTCTTGTAGGTATACAAAATAATCACTTGAAATTATTGATTTCCTTATTCTTGAGGATCTTCCTAAATCCACTATCTCATTTATGCTTTATACCATAAGCTTAGTAGGAATTAATTGCTCTTCAATGATCATTGATTGATCTTCTTTAGAAGGAATCGACTAGCTTTCATCGATGGGCAAATCACTCGATTCATGCTTTTCCTTAAATTCAAACCCCCACTAGGATAAAATTCCTCAAGAAATTTAATATTTCTAGTCTCAAACATTCTAAGAGAATGTGAAGGATAATAAAAACAAAATTCCTTAAAGTTCACTAGATAGCCTATAAAATAGCCACTAGTTGTCATTGAATCCAATTTCTTTATATGAGGATTATAAATTCTTACTTCAGCAAGAAAACCCTCTATGTGTGACTTAAACTTGGTTTCTATCCATTCTATAATGCAAATGGTATCTTAGAGACAACTATAGATGGAACCATGTTTAAGATGTATAATGCAATTTTCAAAGCTTCATTTCATAAGGATAAAAGTAGATCGACATTACTAATCATGCTCCGCACTATATCTATGACCATTCTATTCCTCTTTTTAGCAACATTTTGGGTGGTGTGCTTAGAATTGTATATTGAGCAACAATGCCCTTTTTATTGAGGAGCTTCACAAATGGACCAACCATTTATTCATTTTCTATGTACCTCCCATAATACTCCCCTCCTATTTGACCATACTTTTTTTTATTTTTGCTTCTCTACCTCTATCTTATAGGTTTTGAAGGCATCTAATATCTCTCTTTTATCAAATCGAAGATAAAGATACATGAATCTTGTATGGTCATCAATGAATAAAATAAAATATCTTTGACCACTTAAACAAATTATAGAAAATGGTCCATAGATACCAATGCGCATGATCTTAAGAATTTTTGAACTCCACTTAGCACCTTTAGAGGATTTGTTGGTTTGCTATCTGTTGGTGCAGAAATCTGTGAAGACGCCGGAGGCAACTGGAGTGGAGAAGATGAGGCCACTGACTAGACCTACAAAACAAAATCCTAATCGAAGGTGGGTGGCTCCGACAAGACCCTTCGATGCTCAAGTCAATTTTTTGGTCAACTAGAATAGAGTGCTTAGGAAAGTAGAGAAGTAGAGAAGTAGAGTAGTGAGAAGGAAAAGAGAGCTTAGAGGAAAACATATCTGGAGGATCCCTTTTATAGACAGAGCATGTAATAAACTGATGGTGACAGCCGTAACCATCTGATAGTAGGCCATCAAACCATATAGAGTTTGTTACAGAGGATGAGTTATCATTTGTCGTGACTTGTAGACGATGGAGATCGCTTTATTGAAGTTCGGATGTAGGTTGAAGATTTTAGTGAATGCAGTGGATTCATGACTGGTTGAGGTCCATTGGGGGCAATGTTTAGTAGCTTTAAGGGGTTTGGGAGCCTTCTAGGTCATTTGAAGGAAGGTAGGTGCTATCCGAATTGGGCCGCACGATCGGCCCCGCAATTGCGGGAAGGCAACCACCTCGACTAGATGTAGTTCGATAGGAAGATACATATTTAAGAGAAGATCGTCCAAAAGGAGACCTCCAAGGAAAGGTCTTAGCTAGAGAAGTCATCTAAGAGTAGTGCGACTGGAGGAGTTCATCCAGAAGGAGCATGACTGAAGGAATTCATTCGAAGGAAGCATGACTGGAGAAGTTCATCCAGAAGGAGTGTGACTGGAGGAGTTCATCCATAAGGAGTGCGACTGGAGGAGTTCGTCTGGAGAGAGTGCGACTGGATGAGTTCGTCCGAAGGGAGTGCGACTGGATGAGTTCGTCCGAAGGGAGTGCGACTGGAGGAGGTCGTTCGAAAGAAGTACGATTGGAGAAATTCATCCAAAGGGAGCACGACTGGAGGAGTTTGTCTGGAGGGAGCGCAACTGAAGGAGTTCATCCAGAGGAAGTGCCACTGGAGGAGTTCGTCCGGAGGAAGTGCAACTAGAGGAGTTTATCCAGAAGGAGTGCGACTAGAGGAGTTCATCCCGAAGGAGTACGACTGGAGGAGTTTGTTCGGAGAGAGTGCAGTCAGGCCCCGAGCTTGTCATTCATTTTTAGTCAAAAGGCAAGGTTAGTATAACAACAGTTCTCCTTCACTATTCAAGATCATGTCATCAGACTTCTATGTGCTTTCAAGAGGTTCTATAATATGAACTTATTGCTGAGGGGATCGATGAATTTCAATAAGAGAGAGGTCGGTAGCTAAGGACTTGGGTAGGAGTTATTTTACCCCCAACACTTGTTCCTCTACTTTCGAGTTCGAATTTTGAATGGAGTATAGAAAAATTGCTGCGGCCAAAGTTTCTTGCCAGCTTCCTGCTCTCAGAGAATGAAACCTTTTGTCTTTTTTTAAATTGACGTTGAAGTTTAATGTTGAATGATCTGAAGGGATAAATTTTCTCAAAAACTCATCTGACATGGAGCTCTATCTATGGCACAATTATTATTTCGTCAGGTGGTGGGTGCGAGTGGGCCGTGTGGCGGGTTAAGGTTGGTTGAAGAAGTTCTACGATCATAACTTTCTCTGATTTTGTTCTTCTATTTAAACCTCTTCTTCTTCTATGGCTTCTCACCTTCATTTGTGCTCCTTCCTCTCCTTCCTTCGTTTTTCATTGCTCTTGAGCATCCCATCCTTGTTGCTTTTGTTCTCTTGTGATGTCTCTGGCCGTCGACGTTCTTTTCGACTATCCTTCATCTTTTTGGCCCTCTGCTCAAGTTTTTCGATCAACCTAAGTCAGTCCCTCATCCTTGTTCTCTTGATTTTTAGCTTTTTTATATTCTATAGAATCTCTTCAGGTTTTTCTAGGTGGGTTTTATCTTTTTTTTTTGAATTTTTACCACCTCTTTTTCCTAAGTTTTTTGAAGATTTTATCAGATTTAATCTTATCTAAATATTGTTTGAAGTTTCTTGGTCTAGCGGTTCTAGGAGTCTAATTGATCGAAGCCCTCAAAACCTCGAGATCAGAATAGAAGTTGAACCTAGGGCAGCACCTCGGCCAAATTTTATACTGAGAACCATCTCCTGTTTCTTAATTATTGAAGATCTACCATTGATTAAGATCCAATACAGGATGCCTGCTGAATACGAGCTAGAACTTCCTAGACTAAGTGGCCGAGCTTGTGCCCCTCCTTTAGATCGTTTCTGCTTGTATTTGGAGACCTTCTATGCTGGACTACGGCTTCCTCTTTCCATCTTTGTGGTAGCTCTTTTTTATTTTCTAAATATCTTCTTAGCTTCTATGGTGCCGAATTCCTTTAGGTTCATAATAGGATTCCTTGCTCTCTGCATATTCGTCGAAGTTCAGCCCATCATTTCATTTTTTTGAACTTACTTTACTTTCAAGCATCATCCTACTGCAAAGAACTGATGGTATGTTTCACCCCAGTCTAGCAAGAAGGGGTTGCTCAAGGGTATCCCCTCCTCTATCCATAATTGGAAAGAGAAGTTCACCTTTTTTTCTTATCTGACCTTACACTTAGGACTCCCTCCTTGGAGAAATATGAGGAATTCAGTCCACCAAGCTCTAGGGTTAGAGAGAGAGGACCAAAAGTCAGTTAGCAAAATTAAAGATTACCGAACTTCTCTTATATCCGAGCTAATAAAAGAATAAACTCTGTTCAACCTCAACCTCAGCCCTCTGAATCCAACAGGTATACGATTGAAGTTTGTGAACTATTATTTCTACTTTTTCTCTCTGACCATACTTTTCTTTTCTTCACTATAAAAATAGATGTCCTGGTGGTCGAAATGCTTACGAGGGGGCTCCCAGCCCATAAGAAGAAAGGGAAGGCACCGAATGAGAGTTTGAAAAAAGCGAGAGTTGACGTTCTAAGCTCCGTGGCTCCCATCAATGCCATAGATGCCTCCAAAATTGCCCTTGCTGTTGAAGTTCCTCCTATAGCCAAGTTCGGCACCACTGTCGAGGTCACCGGACCTTCGATGCCACCAAGCCCTCCTACTGAGGCTCAAGTCCTAGAACCTCCTACCAGAGGGGAGAAGTGTTAGAAATTATATCCTAAAGCCAATCATCTAGATTGTAGATAGTCGAGCTGATTTATAAATATACTTAAATTATTATAAATAAATAAAATTATTATTTTAGCATTTCATCATTTTTATGCATCTTTCTGTAATGAACTCTTTTGTGATGAAGTTCTTAGGACTATTTAGACTCGACAATGAAGGATTTATCATTTAGTCTTTAAAATTAGTTCACGATCAAATGATTCATTGTTATCCGGGATGACAATGTATCAAGTGTAGATCGTTGTGTGCCATAAGTATTGGTTGTCCTCTTAACCAAGAAGTATGAAAATACTGTTATGGCATACAGATGAAGTGTAGGGATATATTTCACTGAATGTGATCCAACTATGGAGCTCTCTACTATCAAGAGTTACTCGCAAAGGATATGGGTATAAGTGTCCCTTAGATCTAAGATCACCATGGTGACTTGCAAGCAACTCACTATACTTAGATATCGAACTATCTGAATTTCTAATTCAGTGATGGAAGGCTACTGGGTGCAGTCAAGTACTTGTAAAGTCAATATATAAGTCAAGATGGGATTGACCCCTCCAAGTGTTGGAGTAAGTGCATCACTGTATTTTAATTTAGTAAATTCTCGATCGGGGTGGTCCATGTGATGAACACTGAATTTTAAAATATATTATGAATGAATTTTAGGGTTGGCAGTAAATCCTAAATCATCCTTTAAGCATCGAGGTTAAGGGGATGAATTATATGATAACCATATGCCATAGGTTCGTCATTATTGCATTGCAACTTTTTGATCTATCCGAACGTCAGGTACCATTACTAGATGGTTACAATGATTGGTACAGAAAATTAGTTCCATGCTACCAGCTTAGAATTCGAACCTATGGGGTCACACATAATAGAACTTCCTACCTGATCTGATGGCTGATCAAGAATTCCAATGGTCTGGGACTCTCTGGTCAAGAGTCCATTGGACTAAAAATCTACCTTTATAGGTCCCATTGGATAGGAACTCAGAGTTCTACTTGTTTGAAACTCTCTGATCATGAGTTTCACTAGTCTGAAACTCTACGATCTTGAGTTTCATTCATTTGGGATACTAGATTCAAGAGTCCCACTGGTTTGGAACTCTTCAAGAGTTTCATGTTGATGGAACTCTATTGCCCAGACACCTATCAAATTAGGACTCTATATTTTTGAAGGATTAATTAGTAATTTGATTATTGATTAGCTCAATTTGATTGAGTGATGAGGATTCAATCAAATCTAATCAAATTAGATTCAATTGAATTTGATCCGATCAGGCTATGACATGACCTAATCGCTATGAAAGATTTGACCCTGATTTGATCAAGGGTTGGATCTATTTAATTTCTAATTTGATTAGAGTTTTATTGAGTTGGATTAAGCCTAATTTGGTTAGATTTAATCTGATCTAATTGGATCTAGAAAATTTAATTGGTTGAAACCAATTTGGAAAAGTCAAATGGGTTTGAATTTCAAATGTTTTCTCTCCCTACACCACCCTTCTTTACCCCACGCCCTTCTCACACAAAATTTTGTTTTGCATGAACTTTCTCCATGTTAAAAACTGAAGTGGATGCCCTCTCCCTTATCCCTTTGACCTGGTCCAAAGGTTGGACTAGTTCAAACTTGACTTGAATTTTGAATTCGAGTTGTTGGGAGGTTGGAACAAGTTCAAACTCCCTAGCATTATCCTATTCTCCATGCCCTCCACACTTTCATGTAATTTTTTCTGATTTTTTTTGGGCATGGGTGCATAGAAGGAGAGTCCTTCTATGCATCAAACACATGGTGTGTGCGATGGAAATGGATAGAGGGTGATTTGAATTTGAATTCAATTGATTGGTTGAAACTAGTTCAACCAATGCCTCTTATTCACTCCCATGCATATAATCCATAGTAGTCACCCATTTAAAGTCTGAATTTTTTCATGGGCATGCATGAGAGAGTGAGGAGTCCTACTGAGAGAAATCTCTGAGAGGGGGCACTAGCTTCTAGGCATAAAAAACAATTCTAGAGAGTCTGAGAGTTTTTGGTCCTGCACCAACTCCTTTCTTTAAGTCACATGTTATATTTTTTTTTCTTTTGGCTGACCACTTTAGATGGGATCTAAGTAGCATTTATGTAGATAGGAGAGTCCTTTCTACCGTGAAAGTTGTTTCACAATAAAAATCAAAAGAGAGAGGGCATGGGAATATTTTTTTGAGTGTCAGGATTTTTTAAGTGTTAGAAATCCTAGAGTTGGGACTCAGGGTTTGGATGGAAAGATCGAGTGTTGTGAGCATCGGATTGCTACCGAATTTGAAATACCACTTCATCATCCTTCAAAGCATAAGTTTTGATTTTTTAAAGCATCCAGAAGATCAGAAAGAAGATGATCAATTGGATCGATCATGATAAGCCATCGAAGGCCCCAACTAGGAGCTAACACTTCGATGGAACTGGTTGAGATCAGAAGCTCCATGTGGACCAACCATAGAGGTCGGATAAGTGTGCAGCTATAATGCAACACTACAGCTTCTTCTATAGATTTAGATTGTGGAGATCATCTATCAGTATAAAGGTATTGAGTTCTGAACTCATATCGATCAGTAAATGCGATTTGCAGATCGAATGCATTTAAATTTTAAATTACATATTAGCATATCTAGATCCTGAGTAGGATAATTGATTAGATCAATCCATGTTGTAAAATTAATATTAGATTAATTCTAGCTTTCACTATAATTAATTCAAAAAAAGTTTTTAAAAGTATGCCTAAAATCCTGCTCGATTTTCTACAGTGGTATCAGAGCAAGGATTGCTTGACATGTTCTAATATATCAATTAAAAAATTTAAATATTTTTATTTATGATATGTTAGATCCAGATAACTCAGTAATCGAGGATGAATGAGCTACCAAGCCATTCAATCATAAGGGACAAGTATGGTTTAAAGGCCATCTCTTTCTATTCAGTGGGGATCCCTTATGGTAGTAAGGGTGCCACCGTTAACTCATTCATTAAGATGAACGGTGAAAAAATTTTTATGATTAAAATTATTTTAATTAAAAAATTAAACATGAATATGTTTAGATTAGATCTAAAAGATAATTCATGGTTTAATTTTCATTATGCTTGATTTTTTGTTTAAAACTAGTAATAAGTTGCTATTTGAGAAATGAGCCGACCCGTTTCTGAAACTAGTCGACCCATTTGGAAAATAGAAAATAAAACCTTTAAAAATTTGAAAATTATTTTTGAAATATCAAACTCTGACCCATCAACCCAAAATTTAATTAACAAATTAAGTATTATTTATAGAATCTATAATTATAAATTAAAGATTCTAAGACATAGTCATAAGACTGTGGGTTAAAGGGTTAGATGAATTAGGTCCATTAATTAGGTTAGACCTAAGATTAGTTAAAGAATGAATTAATCTAGAGTAATTGATCAAATATAACCAAGTGTTGAATTAAATTAGATCAGGACACTCTAGATTCAACTTCAATAGTTGTAGATGGACAAGTCCATGTCTTTAACTAGACCAAGATGGACTTGATTCATGACTACGTGTGAAGAAAAAATCCTATTTTTCCGGCATAGAATCGTTCAGATCTGATTAGATCTGAAGGAATATTTCAAAAAAAATTTCTATGATCCTAATCAAATCTGAGACATCTTGAATTTAATCCTAAATATCTAATATTAAAATAAAAAATAAAATTAAATCTAATTTAATTTTATACCTTTGTTTTGAGTAATCAGATTATCCTACGATGATCTTGATTGATCCTGAGATTCTGGAAGGAGCCACGCATGCACCTGGCCTCTACCGATATCCACTCGAATAGAATCTGGAGGTCTTCTCCTTTTGAATCATCTCTTAAAAAATCAAATCTAGATCTGATCTTGAAGTTCTTCAAAACTTCTTTGAAGAAATAGTGGTCGTCTCTTTCAGCAGTACTGCCTTCTTTCTGATCTGGGTGCCTTTCTTCCTTGGATTGCACTTGAACCCATGCCCAACTTCTTTGGGCATGGAGAAGAGAGAGAGACGATCAAAGGGAGGTATGGAATAGAGGAGGGCAGCCTTGCGGCATGGTGAAAGGAAGAAGCTCTTTAACCCTAGGCGTAGACAGGATTTAAATAGATCCTGTTGCCAATCAGAGGCCTTCATTCAATCAAATCTAAATTTGATTGGTGGAATGATATCATCTGATCCAATTAGATGAGAGTCCCTCAAAAATTCACATAAGTGGCACCAACACTAGATAAACCAAAACTCTTTGGCGCTTAGGTGTTTGATCATATCAAAATACCTTAAAGTCCCATCTATATGGGACTCCATCCCTTATCCATATGGGGCGCATGCCTAGGGTGGCATAAGCCCTCTCTCTTACCTCTTTCAATAGGAGGACAAGATCCCCAAATGCTCTCCTATAGATGCATGACACATGGTCCTATGTCCAAGTGTCCAGGGTCAACTGTTGATCTATGTCCAAAAATAGGAATTAGCAAGTGACAGGAATTGGCAGGTGTTGTCTTAAATCTATCTAATGAATTAAAACAATCCTTTTCTGATCTAGATAAGCTCTAGTCAAACTAAGACAAGGTTCCTGAGTGAGCCCAAATAAATTTAGCTCAGCCAAGATGAACCAAAATAATTACAAAAGGAGAATGTTAGGCTCAATCATGTGCTAGCATGATTTTCTTAAACCTATTTGAATCTAATCCAAATCAATTGAACTAGACTAGTTCAATTAATGATATCTAGATCCAAACCCTTATTTGTGTGATCTAGTTAGGTTCAGTTTTGTATGGTAATGAGACATGTCGTGATCTCTATCATCAACATCATCAAAACACCTTTTGATGAACCAAAATTTTTCTGATTCATACAATTAGAGTGATCGATCATCTAAATCATTCTAATTGCTCCCAAAATCCATCAGTGATACCTAATAGTATATGATGGCAACCCATCAGAATCGAAAGTGAACCTCTCGATACAGCTACTTGTGTGATTGAATTCTTCTATCTTGAGCCCCAACTAGATTAGGGTTAAGGTAAACTCATCAAACCCAATATCCATCATATGAATTAATCATTCGATTCGAGTCCAATGTGAAATCCTAATAGAAACTCTTTCTATCATCTTCACTCTACCATGGCCATGGACTTAAGGACTCAATCTCATGATTATCATAGGGCTACTCCTCATCCACCGAGGTAGATAGATCTCCTATTAGTATAATTCATTTTCTACAATAAACATGCTATAGCCAACATACACTTTAGGATTTCGAATGCCTAGGAGATTGAGTTATGGTGTAGTCAAATTATAATAGCCTCAAGGTGACTACTGATGCATCTCAAGTCAAAGAATCAGACATACTACTACAGTAACGAGTCAGTCATCCATGAGAAGATAGACTTCCCGAGGTAGTCACGCTCAGTGCCCTCGTTCTCTAACGAGTATCTATATTTTTACTCCAATATCTCCACACCATAGACTTAAGATACATCTATCCTAAAAAAGTGATCGTACACCAATCTTTCAGATCAATCACCATCCTCATGATGATCCTACGATTGAAAGTAGTTTATGAGTTAATTATAAAAATTCATGTCTTAAATTTTCAACTCTTGAAAATATAAATTATCATTACCATTAACTAAAAGGATGTATCACAAACACTTTAAATTCACACTGTGATAGAAAATAATCTATTTATTAATTTATAGTCAAAATTATAAAATTATCCTTAGAAGTGTATTACAAGTGTCAGCCAATCTGACTTCTAGAGCACACATCTAACAAACTCCCACTTGACCTAAAGCCAATTGGCTATAAATCTAAGTCCCATCTTCTTAAGATAGGCTTCGATCTTCTACTGGCTTAATGGCTTTGTCTGTGGGTCAGCCATATTATCTTCAATGTCGACTCTCTTAACCTCGACGTATCTCTTCTCATGATAAGCGTGGATGAGGTGGTATTGCCGCTCAATGTGCTTAGATTTTTGGTAAGATCTCAGCTTATTAGCTAGGGCTATGGCGCTATTGTTGTCACAGTACAGAAGGACGGCATCTGATGGCATCACACCGAGATTTACGGTAAACTTCTTATACCAGAATGCCTCCTTTACAGCCTCCAATGCAGCGATGTACTCTGCTTCCATGGTGGAGTCTACTATCACCGTCTACTTGGAACTCTTCCAACTAACAACTCCACCATTACAAATAAATAGATTTTCAGATGTCGACTTTCGATCATTTATATCGGATATGAAATCCGAGTCTATATACTCCTGGACCTGAAGTTCTCCATTACCAAAGACTAGAAACATATCGTTAGTCCTTCTCAAGTACTTAAGGATACATTTCATAGAAGTCTAGTGCTCTTTTCTTGGATTCGACTGATAGTTGCTCGTGACACTCACAGCATGGATAATATCAGGTCATGTACATAGCATGGCATACATGAGGCTCTCTATTGCTGAAGTATAAGGGATCTTGCTCATGCATTCAATCTCCTCAGGAATGTTAGAACACATCTTCTTGGAGAGGTGAATGCCATGTCTGAAGGAAACTAAATCCCTCTTAGAGTTTTCCATGCTAAACCTCTTCAGCACCTCCTCTATGTATATTTTCTGTGAGAGATCCAGTATTCTATTCGATCTATCCCTATAGATCTTAATTCCTAGAATAAAGAATGCCTCTCCTAGATCTTTTATAAAGAACATCTTAGACAACCACATTTTAACTGTAGTCAATATGGAAATATCATTCCTAATTAGGAGGATGTCATCCACGTACACTACGAGAAAGACAACAGCGCTCCCACTAATCTTTTTGAAAACATGGGACTCCTCATTTTTTATGAATCAAAATAATTTGATTACATCATTGAAATGAGCATTCTAGCCTCGAGATGCTTGCTTAAGTCCATATATGGATCTTTGCAGCTTGCATACCTTGTGATCATCATCACTGGATGTGAAATCTAACTGCTATTCTATATAGATATCTTTCTCAAGATATCCATTTAAGAACGTCATTTTTATGTCCATCTGCTATATTTCGTAATCGAAATAGGCTACAATAGCAAGCAATGTATGAATGGATTTGAGCATGGCTATTGGTGAAAAAGTATCCTGATAGTCAATGCCTTTGTGCTGACTATATCCTTTCGCTATGAGCCTTACTTTAAATGTCTCTACATTCCCATCGGCACCTATCTTTTTCTTGAAGATCCATTTACCCCCAATAGGTACTATACCATCAGGTGGATCTACCAAGGTCTAGACTGGTTCGAATGCATTGAGTCAATCTCTGACTTCATTATCTCTAACCATTTTTTGGAGTCAATATCTGATATCGCCTCATCATAGGTTTTGCGATCATCACCATGAATCCCATTTTCTATGAGGAACATTTTTTCTACGTCTTCTAATATAATACCTAAGTACCTTTCAAGAGGATGCAAAATTCTACTTGATCTATGAGGTGGAGGAGGTAGTATCTGGGTTGGCTCAATCTGATTGGGTTCCATAGGTTCCTTAGCTCATTTCTCATCAGAGACTTTTTTCTTGAGTCTAATCTATCTTTCGATGCCACCATCTTGAATAAACTATTTTTCAAAGAAGATGTCATGTCGACTCATAATCACATTGTGATCTTTCGAAAGATAGAAATAATATCCTAATGACTCTTTAGGATATCCAATAAACTAAGCTTTAAAGGACCTAGACTCTAATTTGTCCATCTGATGTTTTTTGACATGGGCCGGACAATCCTAAAATCTGAGATGACTCAGACTTAGTTTCTTATCATGTCATATCTCATATGGTATGGTAGGAACAGTCTTAGAGGAAATCCTATTTAGTAAATATATAGCGGTTATCAGACTATGTCCCTAAAGAAACTTAGGAAGGTTTGGGAAGCTCATCATGGATCGGACCATATCTAATAGGATCCATTTTCTCCATTCTGAAACTCCATTGAGTTGAGACGTTCCAGGTGGAGTCCATTGAGAGATTATGCCATTGTCCTTAAGATAGTCTAGGAATTTTTGACTAAGATATACGCCTCCTCGATTTGATCGAAGAATCTTAATGGATTTTTCTATTTATTTTTCTACTTCGAGTCTAAATTTCTTAAACTTTTCAAAAGCTTCAGACTTGTGTTGCATCAAATACACATATCTATACCGAGATAAATCATCGATAAAGATGATGAAGTAGACATAATTGCCCCTGATCGGCACATCAAATGGGCCACATACATCAGTATGTACTAGGGCAAGCAGGTCTATGGCCCTTTCTCTATATCCTACAAAAGAAAGCTTGGTCATTTTGTCATGAAGGCATGATCCACAAATCTGATATGATTCGAAAGTCAACGGACTCAATAATCTAGATTTCTCTAATTTGTTAACCCTGTCTTTAGCTATATGACCTAGCCTAAGGTGCTAAAAATACCTATCATTTACACTATCCCTAGGTCATTTTGATCCTATGGCATTAACATTTTGCTCAACATTAAAAATAGAAACATTAATATGTAACTGATAGAGATCGTTTATAAAAAAATCACTTACAATTTTATTTCTTTCATAAAGAATATTACAATGGTCCCTAAGAAAACTAATTACATAGCCTTCTTATGCTAAACATGAAATAGAAATCAAATTTCTGCTTGCCACAGGCACATAAAAATAGTCCCTAAGAACTAAATCTAATCCTAATGGTAATCGCAGAGGGTAGGTTCCCATAGTCGTAGGAGCAATTCTTGCTCCATTTTTTATGCGTAAGATCATCTCACCATCCCTCAGCCTCCTGCTATCCTCAAGATCCTACATAGAAGTGCACAAGTGAGCACTAGAACCAGAGTCAAGCATCCAACTGGATGCAGAAAAAACTATAAGATTAGATTCTATAATGAGCATATCTCCAGAAGGACCTGCCTCCTTCTTGTTCTATAAGCTGGCTAGGTACAAAGGGCAATTCTACTTCAAATGGTCATTAGTATTACAATGAAAATATTTTTCTTTGTCAGCGACCATCTTCTTCGGCTCTGTCTTCTTCTTCTTCTAACCATCCACCTTTTCCTTCTTCACGGACTTCTTCTTATTTCCAAAAAACTTTTTCTTGGAAGAAGTCCACTCCACAGCAAGTACTGAGCTTTTAGAACCTTTCATAGAATGCTCAGTAGTAACCAGTATGTTCATGAGCTCAGCCAAGGTATTCTAAAGTTTATATATATGGTAGTTCATGATGAACTGCCCATATGCATCAGTCAAGGACTGCAAAATTATATCAATCTGTAGATCCTGATCTAACTTGACATCGAGCTTCTCAAGCTCTTCTAAGTTCTTGATCATCATCAGACAATGATCTTAGAACAACTTTCCATCACACATATGAGCCTTAAACACTCTTAGTGAATATTTGGCTGCGAGATTCTGTTCACCAAACAACTCTTGCAGGTGAGCCAATATTTGGTGGCTATTCTTAATGTCTTCATGTTGGTACTAGAGCTCATCAGACATCAAGCCCAACATGTAATACCTAGCTTTGTTATCTTCATCCATCCACTTCTCGAGAGATGCTCTCTGGTCAGCAGATGGACAGACTGATAAGATGGAAGGATCATGTTCTAACACATGAGTCAATTTCTTAGAATCTAAAATAATTTTAAAATTTTAGAGCCAATCCTTGTAGTTGGATTTGGTCAGTCTATGGATGTCCAAAATATGGGCTAATGGATTGGACGTAGACATCTTCCTATAGAGAGTCAAAGTTTCTAGTTAGATTTTATAATTAAACTTGATCAATTTATTTAAATTTTTTTTTTTAAACAAATTAGGCTTCCACTATTTATCTGGATCCCTATACTTTCTTGGTAAAGATGTAAAAATTTCTATGATTATTGATTTCTAATGAGTGGTGCAGTCCCACCAACTGGCTCACCACCTCATCTAATAGTTATTGGTGATGGGTCAGTCGATGAGTGAACAACTCTTATCCAATGATTCTCTAATCATAGTGTACCCAATCCTGATCTCTAATTCATGAAGCTCATCGTGTCCGAAATATTGCTCCACTCCTTAGTTAAGTCAGATCCACCATTTGCACGAATTGAATTTCTAATTGGGTCCCTTACCATATCTAAAATATTGAGTCCAACCCATAGCATCCAATGCCTAATAGACATAGTTGAATCTTTTCAATGCAACTAAACTATTGTATCCAATCGAGAACAATCAACCTCAAGAAGGGCCCGCACATCTACAATGGTGGAAGATCTTAGACTTAATATTTTCTTAGGAAGATTTAATTTAGGTCGCTTTAAACTTGACTTAACTTAGTCATAATAATTATGACTAACCTAGTGGCATGAGTTCGCTCAAATTGTTAGCCACCTCAAATCAGAACTGGATTGATACAAATGGCCAGATAAGTGAGACCGGTGGAAGAGATATGCCATTAACTTGATAAGAATGCATTCAAATTGAGTAGCTCCTAATTAAAAATCAGTCAGTCATATCTACCAGACTTATCTCAGACACCAAATTGTCGAATCAGAATCAATTAGGTTAGCCTACAATCCAGGCTCGAACCATGGAGCCAAATTAGGTCTTGACTTGATCGAGCCACATCTCAATGTGATTCAATCTTGATCCAGACTTAATCCTATTAGGTTGGTCAAATTTAAGCTTTCTTTGATCCTGTCTAACCAACTCTTGATTTAGTTTGATCAACCGCTAGACCTAATTGAGCTACCCAAGTCCGAATCTAATTTTATGAATATGTCTTAGATCTAAAAATTTATAATTTTTAGATCTAATTAATTTTATAATCTTAATTTTAATTAAATTTTAGGTTTATGAATTAAATATGTAATAAAATCCTAGGATTTTAGGATCTAAGGTTTTTGCAGAAAAATAAGTTTTGATTTTTTATTAAGAATGAACGCGCAGCACCCCTACACGTCATAAGAACATCCCATCAAATAGAAGGAGAGGGCCTTTAAATCCTACTTTGTTCTTATAATCGAACGGCCAAGGAGAATGTTTTAATCAAAAATATAATTTCTACTATAAAACTAGTCAGATCTAAATTATATATTGCATATATAATTAATGATCTAACTTATACATATTTTGCATACATCTCATATATCATAAGTCAATCAATCATGCATACTTTCAGATCTGAAATATTACATATTAAATTTAAAAAATAAAATTTTAAATTTGATCATATCAAAAATAAAACTATTCTAGATATTTTATAAAACTATTCTATAACTAGTCTAAGCATGCATCTTTCATATCTCATATGAATAAAATAAAAAATAAAAATTTTATTTTTTATTTTTAGATCTAATTATAATAATTATAATATTAAAAAATAAAAATAAATTAGATTTAAAATTATATTTAATTAATTTAATATTATGATTATACTAGACTATACATAGAACTATTCTATTCCTAGTCTAGTCATGCATCTCATACATTATAGATCTAAATCATAAAATTTTTAATTTTTTAATTTTATATCTAATCACATCTAATATGACATCTGAAATTCTTTAATATCAGATCATACATAAAAATTAAATCAGATCTAAAATAGATCTGATGAATTACTAATGCAGCTCTAATACCAGTTGAAGAAAAAACCCTATTTTTTCAGCATGGGATCGTTCAAATCTGAGACATCTCGAATCTAATCCTAAAGATTTGGTATTAAAATTAAAAATAAAATTAAATCTAATTTAATTTTATATCTTTATTTTGGATAATCAGAGTATACTACGATGATCTTGATTGATCCTGAGGTTTTGGAAAGAGCCATGCATGCGCCTGGTCTACTGGTATTCACTCGAGAAGGATCTGGAGGTCTTCTCCTTCTAAATTATCTTTTCAAAAATTAAATATGGATCTAATCTTGAAGTTCTTCAAAACTTCTTTGAAGAAGCAGTGGTTGTCTCTTTCAGTAGTGCTGCCTTCTTCCTGATCTAAGCATCTTTCTTCCTTGGATTGCACTTGAACCCATGCCCAACTCATTTGGGCATGGATAGATGAGAGAGAGGATCAAAGGGAGGTATGGAATAGAGGAGGGTAGCCTTGCGACGTGGTGGAAGGAAGAAGCTTTCTAACCCCAGGCTCAGATAGGATTTAAATAGACCCTATTGCGCCATGCAGTGCCACATCATTCCATCCAATCAGAGGCCTTCATTTAATTAGATCTAAATTTGATTGGTGGGATGATGTCATCTAATCCAATCAAATGAGTCCCTCAAAAATCCACATAGGTGGTGCCAACACTGGATAAATTAAAACTCTTTGGCGCCTAAGTGTTTGATCATATCAAAATACCCTAGAGTCCCATATGTATGGGACTCCATCCCTTATCCATATGGGGTGCATGCCTAGGGTGGCATGCACCCTCTCTCTTACCTCTTTTAGCAGGAGAACAAGAGCCCTAGGTGCTCTCCTATAGGTGCATGACACATGGCCCTATGTCCAAGTATCTAGGGTCAACTGTTGACCTATATCCAAAAATAGGAATTAACAGGTGACAGAAATTGGCAAGTGTTATCTTAAATCTATCTAATAAATTAAGACAATCCTTTTTTGATCTGAACAAGCTTCAGTTAGACTAAGATAAGGTTTCTGAGTGAGCCTAAATAAATTTGAGTCAGTCGAGACAAACCAAAATGATTATAAAAGAAAAATGTTAGGCTCAATCATGTGCTAGCATGATTTTCTTGAACCTAATTGAATCTAATCTAAATCAATTGAACTGGATTAGTTCAATTGATGACATCCAAATCTAAACTCTTGTTTGTGTGACCCAGTTAGGTTCAGTTTCGTATGGTAATGAGATATGTCACAATCTCTATCATCGACATCATCAAAATATCTTTCGATGGATCAGAATTTTTCTATTTCATACAATTAGAATGATCGATCATCTAAATCATTCTAATTACTTTCAAAATCCACCAGTGATACCTAGCAGTATATGGTGGCAATCCATCAGAACCGAAAGTGAACGTCACGATGAAACTATCTGTGTGATTGGGTTCTTCTATCTTGAGCCCTGACTGGATTAAGGTTAAGATAAACTCATCAAACCCAATATCCGTCATATGAATTATTCATTCAATTTGAGTCCAATGTAAAAGCCTAATAGAAACTCTTTCTATCATCTTCACTCTTCCATGGCCATGGACTTAAGGACTCAAATCTCATGATTATCATAGGGCTACTCCTCATCCATTGAGATAGATAGATTTTCTATTGGTGCAATCAAATTCCTACAATGAACATGCTATAGCTAACATATACCTCAGGATTTCGAATGGCTAGAAGATCGAGTTATGGTGTAGTCAAACTATAACACCCTCAAGGTGAACTATCGATGCACCTTAGATCAAAGAACCAGACACACCACTACAGCAACGAGTCAGTCATCGACGAGAAGGTAGACTTTCTTATGAATGCTCGAGGTAGTCACGCTCAATGCTCTCGTTCTCTAATGAGTACTTATACTTTCACTTCGGTGTCTCCACACCGTAGACTCAAGACACATCTATCCTAAAAAAGTAATCGTACACTAACCTTTTGGATCGATCACCATCCTCGTGGTGATCCTACGGTCAAGAGCAGTTTATGAATTGATTATGAAAATTGATGTCTTAAATTTTCAACTCTTGAAAATATGAATTGTTATTACCATTAACTCAAAGGATGTATCATAGACACTTTAAATACATACTATGATAGAAAATAATCTATTTATTAATTTATAGTCAAAATTAAAAAATTGCTCTTAGAAGTGTATTGTAAGTGTCAACCAATCTGGCTTCTAGAACATACATCTAACAATGCGGTTAAGCCTAAAATTACTAGGTTGATCAGATTAAACCTAATTAACCGATTGGTATCTAAGATAAGTTTGGTAGTCTAGATCAGTGATTTTTAATTGCAAGCTATTTGCACTGATTCGATCTTTAATGAGTTAATGGCATATCCCTTCCACTAATCTCACTTACTTGACTGACATGGTCGATTAGAATTTGATTAGAACACTTAGTGATTCAAGCTGACCCATGTCACTAGAAATCAGTTTGACTAATTTCAATCAGTAAGACTGAATTAGGTGCCTATGGATCTAAATTGATCCTAATCCTAATCTATTGACTTAGTAAAGTCAGTGGAAGGATTTGACTTGGTGAAGTCAGTAGAAGAAATTGGTCCGTATCCTTTCTATCCTTATATCACAAGTAAGCTAAATTTTCTAAATTATTATGTCCTTAAAATGACTAAGTTATGGGGATAACCAGTCATTGCCTCCCATTAAAGTAAAAAATAATAAGTCTAATTTTCTAGATGAACATTGGAGGTGCCTTACACTTGGTGTTCATCTGGATATTGGAATTATTAATTATCATATGATGATTAGGTCGCACTCTCTTAATGGTGATAAGATTAGCCAGAGCTTTCCTCGACCCTGGTTATCATTGGTTTGATGCACCGAAGTTAATCATATTAATAGTTGGACCTAACCAAATCTTTTCAATGGAGGCCATAGCCTACTAATTTGGCATCTGGGATAAAATCTAAATACTAAAAATTATTTAAAAAAATAATTGATGATGAATCTACCTGTAGATGTACATGGATTAGCCAGAGCTTTTCTCGAGCCCATCTATAGTCTATGTGGATTTCAGTACCCACTAAGGAGTTAGTGTAATTCCTCGAATTGAAGGTAGAGGCTACCAATTCATTAAAAATAGTAAGAGAACCTTTAGACTAAAGTCCAAGTCTTTAGAGTTTAATTAATTTAAGTACTAATAAGATTTCATATTTTTCTTTTAGAAAAATAGAATGGCTAGTGTAAGTTCGCTCTATCCACTATTGGATAGTGGCAAGCATTTAGAACCTGAATACGAGAAGTCTAGTGTTGACTCTAATAAGGCAGACCCGAAGAAAAATGGTCCTCTTAACTTGAATAGGCTGAATAGGGATAACTAGCAAGGTGTTGCTGGGCATGGATGTTATATGATAACATCTTATAATTTTACTGTTTGTGATACATCTACCTGGATATTAGATATCGAAAGTCTAGTTCACATATGCAATTCATTGCATGGACTTCAAATTAGTAGAAAATTTAAGGATGACAAAAGATTTCTTAATGTTGAGGATGGTAAGAATGTTCCAGTCCTAGCATTGAGAACTTTTGAGCTTGTTTTCAAAAATAATAATATCATTTTAAGTGACTATCACTATTGTCCATCTTTTATGATGAACATAATATCCATTGGGCTTTTGGCTCAGGATGGTTATAGTTTATCAATAAAGGAACATTATTGCGATATCATTATGAATGATGTCACAATAATGCAAGGATAATTAAGAAATAGCATTTACATTTTATCACAGCATATTAGTATAATGTACACGTCAAATAAATGTTCGAAACTAGATAATGTCACTAATGCCTATCTTCAGTACCATAATCTCGGTCATATAAACAAGAATAGGATCAACAGGTTAGTCAAAAAGCATATCCTTGACATCGATGATTGTAAATCATTGACCATCTATGAGTCCTATCTTCTTGCTAAGATGACCAAAGCACCTTTTACTAGAAAGGGTGAATGGGCCACTGAGCTTCTGAGTTTAGTACATACTGATGTATGTGGATCTATGAACACGTGCTAGAGGTACGTTCTACTACTTTATTACATTTACTGACGATCTATCTAGGTATGGGTATGTCTATCTTATGATGAGTAAATTCAATTCGTTTGAAATATTCAAATGATATTGAAATGAGGTAGAAAAATAACTTAGAAAGAGTATTAAAACTCTTCGGTTTGACCGAGGAGGTGAATACCTTTCCAATGAATTTTTGACATATCTAGAAAAGAATAGGATTCTCTCACAATGGATCCCTCCTAGAATACCACAGCATAATGATATATCTGAAAGAAGGAATCGAACCCTGTTAGACATGATTTGGTCCATAATGGGATTTGCGAGTCTGCCAATTTTATTCGGTGGTATGCACTCAAGACTGCTTATTTTATTTTGAACAATGTTCTAAGTAAGTCTATCGCAAAGACTCCATATAAGATATGAACTGGACGTAGGTCGACACTCTCTCACCTTAGGATTTGGAGATATCCGATTTGTATAAAATGTTTGCAACCAAAAAAGCTTGGACCTAGGTTCGATAAATGCTTGTTCATAGAATACCCCAAGGAAACTAGAGATTATTACTTCTACCTTGCTAAAGAACAAAAGATGTTCGTCAGTAATAAGACAGTCTTTTTAGAAAAGAAGTTTCTTATAGAAAAGCTACCTCGAATGTTCAGCTTAGTGAAGTTTGACAGGTGGAAGAACTAACATATTCTAGTGAATCTGCAAAACTAAATTTGATAAGATCAAACCCAGAGCCTGTTAAAGAGGCACCAAGAAGATCCAGTAGAGTATCGCATCAGTCGGATAGATACTATGATTTCTTGGTTCGAGATGGTGGTCCTATTGAACTCAATGAGAATGATGAGGATCCGATCACCTACATGGATGCCATGCAAAGGCCTGACTCTGATAAGTAGTTGAAAGCCATAAAGTCCGAAATGGAGTTCATGAAGGTCAACGGATACTGGTTGATCCATCTGAAGGGATAAAATCCATTAGGTATAAATGGATTTTCAAAAGAAAAAGGGATACAGACGAAAAGGTGGAGACCTATAAAGCCCATCTAGTTACTAAGAGATATCGTCAGCATTATGGTATCGACTATGATGAGATATTTTTTTCGGTGGCAATGCTCAAGTTCATTCGGATCAAGCTTGCGATAGTGACATACCTAGACAATGAAATCTAGCAAATAGATGTGAAGACAGCTTTCCTAAATAGAGAGTTAGATGAAGAGGTGTATATGATATAGCTGTTAGATATATGTGCCCTAGAAGCCAGAATTGGCTGACACTTGTAATACACTTCAAGGGGCAAAATTATAATTTTGATTAATATCAATAAAATGGATTATTTTCTATCACATTTGTGTATTTAGTGTCTGTGATACATCCTTTGAGTTAATGGTAATGATAATTCATATTTTCAAGAGTTGAAAATTTAAGACATGAATAATCATTGTTAACTCATAAAATGCTCCCAACCATAGCATCATCACGAGGATGGTGATTGATCCGGAAGATTGGTGTACAATCACTTCTCTTTAGTAGATGAGTCCTGAGTCTACGGTGTAAGACACTGGAGCAAGAGTACAGGTACTCGTTAGAGAACGAGGGCACTAAGCATGACCACCTCGAGTAGTTATTAGGGAGTCTACCTTCTCGTCAATGACTAACTCAATGTTGCAGTAGTGTGTCTGATTCTTTGATCTGAGGTGCATCGATAGTTCACCTTAAGGGTGTTATAGTTTGAGTATACCATTACTCGATCTCCTAGCTATTCGAAATCCTGAGGTGTATGTTGGCTATAGCATGTTCATTGTAGGAACTGAATTGCATCAAGATGGAATCTATCTACCTCGGTGGTAGAGGAGTAGCCCTATGATGATCATGAGAATCAAGTCCAGAAGTCCATAGCCATGGCAGAGTGAAATAATAAAAAGAGTTTCTATTTAGATTTTCACATCGGACTCAAATTGAATGATTACATCATATGATAGAAACTAGGGTTTGACGAGTTCACCTTAACCCTAATCTGATCGGGGCTCAAGATAGAAGAACTTAATCACACAGGTAGCTGCACCAAGAGGTTCGCATTCAGCTCTGATGGGTTGCCACCATATACTACTAGGTGTTACTGGTGGATTTTGAGAGCATTTAGAATGATTTAGATGATCGATCATTCTAACTGATCGAATCAAAAGAGTTCTGATCCATCGAAAGGAGTTTCGATGATGTCGATGATAAAGATCATGACATATCCCATTACCATATAGAACTGAATCTAACTAGGTCACACAAACAAGGGTTTGAATCTGGTGATCATCAATTGAACTGATCTAGTTCAATTGATTTGAATAAGATTCAATTAGGTTCAAGAAAATCGTGCTAGCACTCGATTGAACCTAACGTTCTTCTTTTGCTATCATAAATAAGTTGTCCTGACTGAGCCAAATAAGTTTATGCTCAATCAGAGGCCTTCATATGGCCTGACTAGAGGTTGTCCAAGTTAGAAAAGATTGTCTTATTTTGTAGGGCATTACCTGCCATTTTTGGTCACCTGTATTTCTTGTTCTTTGACTTTGGTCAAAAGTCTATCTTTGACTGATCAAATATTAACCATTGACACTTTGACTTCTGACCATCTATCATGCACCTATTGGAGAGCTGGTGGGGCCTATCCCTCTACTAGAACCTGGCAAGGAAGAGGGCTCATGCCACCCTTGGCGTGTGCCCAAGTTGGAGGCGCCCAGGAGTCCCTATTGGATAGGGACTCCATCTCCTTTTTGGATTCCAATTAGAGTTCTCCTAAGAACCAACTTTGACTGGTCTTAGGCATCCTCTAAGGAGAAATCTAGGGGACTCTATTTCCACCAATCAGATTTAGATCTGATTTCACAAAGAGTTGTGATTGGTTAGGAAGAAGAGGAGTTGGATCATAGTTAGTCTATAAATAAGACCCTGCGCCCAACTCAAAGAGGAATCTGAATTAATTGAGATCTCCACATCTCAAGGCCTTTTCACCTATCCTCCTCCACGCCAATGCATCTTCTCCCTCTTCATCCAAAAGGATTTTGGACCTTGGTTGGTGCAATCTAGATAAGAGAAAGGCGAGTGAAAGCTAGAAGGCTGCACTGCTGCAAAGGATGACTGCTAATCTTCAAAAGGAGTTTTGAAGATCCTCTAGATCAGATCCAGATCTAATTTTTGAAGATGAGATAGAGAAGAAGAGGATCTCTAGATCTAGCTTAAGTGGATACTGGTAGAGGCCAGGCACTTGCGTGGCTAGATCCAGAACCTTCCGCAGCATATAGGATCATCAACGGGTAATAGGATTATCCACTTCAAGATAAATTAAATCTGATTTAATTTATCTAATTTTATTTTAATTTTTAAAATAATAATAATTAGATCTAAAATATCTTAGATTTGATTTATATCAAAGAAAAAAAATTTTGAAATATATCTCTTGATCTGATCAGATCTTAACGAACCTGGTCGGGGAAATCAGAATTTTCCTTCAACTGGTATCAGAGCCAAGGTTCTAAAAGTATTTAGATCTAATTTTAAATTTATTTTAATTAAAAAATAAATAATTTTATATGTCACATGATATGTGATCAAATCTAAAATTAGAAAAAATTAAAATTAAATGATTTAGATCTAAGATTAGAAAATATGCATGACTAGTTCTAAAATAGAATAGTTCTATAGAATAGTCTTGCATATTTTCAATTTAATTTAATTAAATCATATTTTAGATCTATTTATTTATAATTTTTTTATATTATAATGGTTATAATAATATTTGAAAAATAGTAAATAAAAATTATTTAATTTTTGAACATCATATGAGATATGATTTATGCATGTCTAGACTAGTTGTAGAATAGTTCTACATAATTATCTAGATTAGAATTTATTTTGATTAGATCAATTTAAATCTAATTTTTTAGATTATTATGAGATAATTTAGATATAAAAATATGCATGATTCGATACATGAGATGTATGCAAATTATGCCATGATTAGATCTAATTTGTATATGAGATATATGATATAGATCTAAAACTGTTTTGTAGTATTGCATGTTTAAAAATAAAATTTCTAAATAAATTGGTTAAGTCATAATTACAATATCTAACTAGAATCTTTGACTCTCTATAGAAAAATGTCTGCGTACAATCTATTGGCACGTATCCTGGACACACATAGACTGACTGGACCCAATTATAAAGATTGGCTCAGAAACTACAAAATAGTTTTGGGTTTCGAGAAGTTAACCCATGTACTGGACCAGGACCCTCCCATCTTACCAGCCCGTCCATCTATTGAACAGAGAGCGTCTCTGGAGAAATGGATAGACGAAGATAATAAAGCCAGATATTACATGTTGGGCTCGATGTCTGATGAGCTCCAGTGCCAACATGAAGATATCGGGACTGCTCGCTAAATGTTGGCTCACCTATAGGAGATGTTTGGTGAACAGAGTCGCGCAGCCAAATATCAAGTCACGAAATGACTTTTTAAGGCTAAGATGCATGATGGGCAGTCAATCCAAGATCATTGCCTGATGATGATCAAGGACTTGAAAGAGCTTGAGAAGCTCAGTGTGAAGTTGGACTTGGATTTGTAGAACGATGTTATTCTGCAATCCTTGATTGATACATATGGGCAATTCATCATGAATTACCACATGCATAAACTTCAAAATTTCTTAGCCAAATTAATGAATATGTTGGTCACCACTGAGCTTTCTATGAAAGGTTCTAAAGGCTCAGTTCTTGCTATGGAACAGACTTCTTCCAAAAAAAGTCTTATGGAAAGAAAAAAAAGTCTGCGAAAAAGCAGAAGGTGGAAGGAGCAAAGAAGAAGAAGGCAGAACCGAAAAAAAGGCCAATGCCAAAGTATTTCCATTGCAATAGCGATGGCCACTGGAAGCAGAACTGCCCTACTTACCTGGCCACCCTGAAGAACAAGAAGGAAGGTCCTTCTGGAGGTATACTCGTTATTGAGTCTAACCTTATGGTTTCTTCTGCATCCAGTTGGGTGCTTGACTCTGATTCTAGTGCTCATCTGTGCACTTCCATGCAGGGTCTTGAGGATAGCAAGAGGCTGAGGGATGGAGACATGATCCTACACGTCGGTAATAGAGCAAGAGTTGCTGCAGTAGCCGTGGGAACATACCCTCTTTGATTACCATCAGGTTTAGACTTAGTTTTGAAAGACTGTTTTATGTGCCTGCAGCTAGCAAGAATTTGATTTCTGTTTCATACTTAGCATAAGAAGGCTATGTAATTACCTTCTTTAAGGACCATTGTAATATTCTTTATGAAAGAAATAAAATTGCAAATGGTTTCCTTTGGGGACACTCATTGTTGACTTCAATTTATCTACTGAATAGGGTTCCCTCTAAAATCATTCCTACCACACCGTATGAGATATGGCACGGTAAGAAATCAAGTCTGAGTCATCTCAGAATTTGGGATTGTCTGGCTCATGTCAAAAGACAACAAGCGGATAAGTTAGAGTTTAGGTCCTTCAGAGCTCGATTCATAGGATATCCTAAAGAGTCATTAGGATACTATTTCTACATTCTAGAAGACCACAATTTGATTGTGAGTCGACATGCCATCTTTCTTGAAAAATAGTTTATTCAAGATAGCGGCATTGGAAGACAAATCAAGCTTGATGAGAAAGTCTCACAAGTACAACGAGCTAAGGACCAATTGAAACCAAACCAGGTTGAGCCAATAAGAACACTACCTCCTCCACCTCGTAGATCGAAAAGAGTTTTCCGTCCTCTTGAGAGATACTTAGGTATTATTTAAGAGGAAGTAGAGGAAACGTTCCTCATAGGCAATGGTGCTCATGGTGATGATCCCAAAACCTACAATGAGGCGATATCAGATATCGACTCCGAGAAATGGCTAGAGGCAATGCAGTCAGAAATTGACTCGATGCACTCAAACCAAGTCTGGACCTTGGTAGATCCACTAGAAGGTATAGTACCTATTGGGTGTAAATGGATCTTCAAGAGAAAGATTGGTGCAGATGAAAATGTGGAGACATTCAAGGCTAGACTAGTGGCAAAAGGTTATGGTCAATGCGACAGGATACTTTTTTTCCAGTGGCTATGCTAAAATCCATCTGCACATTGCTTGCCGTTGTAGCCTATTTCGATTACGAAATATGGGAAATTGACGTGACAACGGTGTTCTTAAATGGATATCTTGATGAAGGTATCTATATGGAACAGCCGCTAGGTTTCACATCCAGTGATATTGATCACAAGGTTTGCAAGCCGCAAAGGTCCATATATTGACTTAAGCAAGCATCTCGGAGCTGGAACACTCGTTTCAATGATGTGATCAAAATGTTTGGTTTCATCAAAAATGAAAAGGAACCGTGTGTTTTCAAAAGGGTTAGTGGGAGCGCTGTTATCTTTCTCGTATTGTACATGGATGACATCCTCCTTATTGGGAATGATATTCCCATGTTAACAACAGTCAAAATATGGTTGTCTAAGGAATTCTCCATGAAAGACCTAGGCGAAGCATCCTTTATTCCAGGAATTAAGGTCTATAGGGATAGACCGAATAGGATGCTAGGACTTTCATAGAAGATGTACACAAAGAAAGTACTAAAAAGGTTTAGTATGGAAAACTCTAAGAGGGGATTAATACCCTTCAGACATGGTATTCATCTTTCTAAGAAGATGTACCCCAGCACACCTGAGGAAATAGAACGCATGAGCAAGATCCCTTATGCTTCTACAATAGGGAGCCTCATGTATGCCATGCTATGTACACGACCTGATATAGCCCATGCTGTGAGTGTCACAAGTAGATATCAGTCAAATCCAGATGAAGAACACTGGACTTCTGTGAAATGTATCTTTAAGTACTTAAGAAAAACTAAGGATATGATGTTGGTCTTTGGTAACGGAGAACTCTAAGTTCAGGGATACATAGACTCGGATTTCATGTCTGATATAGATGATCGAAAGTCGACATCTGGGAGTCTCTTTGTGTGCAATGGTGGTGCTGTCGGCTGAAAGAGTTTCAAGCAAATGGTGATACCACCTCATCCACGATTACCTCGAAAAGGATTATCTCGAGGTCTAGAAAGTCAACTTCGCAGACAATGTGGCAGACCCACTTACAAAGCCATTGGACCAGCAGAAGATCGAAGCCCACCTTGAGAAGATGAGACTTAGACTTGTAGCCAATTAGTTTTAGGATAAGTGGAAGATTGTTAGATATATGTGCCCTAGAAGCCAGAATTGGCTGACACTTGTAATACACTTCTAGGGGCAAAATTATAATTTTTACTAATATCAATAAAATGGGTTATTTTCTATCACATATATGTATTTAGTGTCTGTGATACATTCTTTGAGTTAATGATAATGATAATTCATATTTTCAGTAGTTGAAAATTTAAGACATGAATAATCATTGTTAACTTATAAAATGCTCCCAACCATAGGATCATCACGAGGATGGTGATTGATCCGAAAGATTGGTGTACAATCGCTTCTCTTTAGTAGATGAGTCTTGAGTCTACGGTGTGGAGACACTGGAGCGAGAGTACAGATACTCATTAGAGAACGAGGGCACTGAGCGTGACCACCTCGAGTAGTCATTAGGGAGTCTACCTTCTCGTCAATGACTGACTCGATGCTGTAGTAGTGTGTCTGGTTCTTTGACCTGAGGTGCATCGGCAGTTCACCTTGAGGGTGTTATAGTTTGACTACACCATTACTCGATCTCCTAGCCATTCGGAGCCCTAAGGTGTATGTTGGCTATAGCATGTTCATTGTAGGAACTGAATTGCATCAAGATGGAAACTATCTACCTCGATGGTAGAGGAGCAGCCCTATGATGATCACGAGAATCAAGTCCAGAAGTTCATGGCCATGGTAGAGTGAAATAATAGAAAGAGTTTCTATTTAGATTTTCACATCGGACTTGAATCGAATGATTACATCATATGATAGAAACTAGGGTTTGACGAGTTTACCTTAACCCTAATTTGATCGGGGCTCAAGATAGAAGAACTTAATCACACAAATAGCTGCACCAAGAGGTTCGCATTGAGCTCTGATGGGTTGCCACCATATACTACTAGGTGTCATTGGTGGATTTTGGGAGCATTTAGAATGATTTAGATGATCGATCATTCTAACTGTTCGAATTAGAAGAGTTCTGATCCATCAAAAGAAGTTTCGATGATGTCGATGATAAAAATCATGACATATCCCATTACCATACAGAACAAAACCTAACTGGGTCACACAAACAAGGGTTTGAATATGGTGATCATCAATTGAACTGATCTAGTTCAATTGATTTGAATAAGATTCAATTAGGTTCAAGGAAATCGTGCTAGTACTCGATTGAACCTAACATTCTTCTTTTGCTATCATAAATAAGTTATCCTGACTGAGCCAAAGCAGTTTGTGCTCAATCAGAGGCCTTCATATGGTCTGACTGGAGGTTGTCCAAGTCAGAAAAGGTCGTCTTATTTTGTAGGATATTACCTGCCATTTTTGGTCACCTGCTATTTCTTGTTCTTTGACTTTGGTCAAAAGTCTACCTTTGATTGGTCAAATATTGACCATTGACACTTTGACTTCTAACCACATGTCACAAACCTATTGGAGAGCTGGTGGGGCCTGTCCCCCTGCTAGAACCAGGCAAGAAAGAGGTTGCATGCCACCCTTGGCGTGTGCCCAAGTTGGAGGCGCCCAGGAGTCCCTGTTGGACAGGGACTCCATCTCCTTTTTGGATTCCAATTAGAGTTCTCTTAGGCACCCTCTAAGGAGGAATCCAGGGGACTCTATTCCCACCAATCAGATTTGGATCTGATTTTACAAAGAGTTGTGATTGGTTGGAAAGAAGAGGAGTTGGATCACAGTTAGTCTATAAATAAGATCCTACGTCCAACTCAAAGAGGAATCTAAATTAATTGAGATCTCCATGTCCCAAGGCCTTTTCTCCTCTCCTCCTCCATGCCAAAGCATCTTCTCCCTCTCCTCTCCATGTCCAAAAGGGTTTTGGACCTTGGTTGGTGCAATCTAGATAAGAGAAAGATGAGTGAAAGCTAGAAGGCTGCGCTGCTGCAAAGGACGACTGCTGATCTTCAAAAGGAGTTTTGAAGATCCTCCAGATCAGATCCAGATCTGATTTTTGGAGATATGATAGAGAAGAAAAGGATCTCCAGATCTAGCTCGAGTGGATACCAGTAGAGGTCAGGTACTTGCATGGCTAGATCCAGAACCTTCCGCTGGATACAGGATCATCAACGGGTAATAGGATTACCCACTTCAAGGTAAATTAAATTTAATTTAATTTATCTAATTTTATTTTAATTTTTAAAATAATAATAATTAGATCTAAAACATCTTAGATCTGATCTAGATCAAAGAGAAAAATTTTTGAGATATATCTCTTGATTTGATCAAATCTGAATGAACCTGATCTGGAAAATCAGGATTTTCCTTCAATAGCCTGAGGGTTTCACATCCATAAATGAGTCTCAAGTGTGCAAGCTTTAGAAATCCATCTAGGGATTGAAGCAGGCATCTCGAAGTTAGAACATTCATTTTGATAAGATGATTAGATGGTATGGCTTCGTTAAGAATGGAGAAGAACCCTACATGTATAAATGGGCTAATGATTCTATAGTTGTATTTTTTGTACTATATGTGGATGACATTCTCTTGATCAAAAATGACATCCCTGCTCTACAGGGAATAAAGGTTTGGCTATCATCGCAATTCTCCATGCAGAACTTGGAGGAAGCTTCCTACATCTTGGGGATGAAGATCTATAGGGATAGATCTAAAAGGTTGCTTGGATTGTCCCAGTCCACGTACATCGATATCATACTGAAAAGATTCAATATGAAGAATTTCAAGAAAAGCTATCTCTCGATAGGCTATGAAAATTTTCTTTCGAAGATGAATTGTCTGACAACTCCTCAAGAGAGAGAGCGTATGAGTAGAATACCATATGCTTCGGCAGTGGGTTCTATTATGTACGTCATGATGTATATGAGACCAAACATGGCATACTCACTAGGGGTAGTGAGCAGATATCAGTCTGATCCAAGTGAGAATCACTAGAAGATTGTGAAGACAATTCTAAAATATTTGAAAAATACTAAAACTAGTGGCTCATCTATGGAGATACTGATTTGAAACTTGTAGGATACACTAACTCCAGTTTTTAGTCAGATCATGATGATAGTAAAAGTATGTCAGGTTATGTATTTAACTTAAATGATGGGATGGTCTGCTAGAAGAGTTTCAAGTAGCACACTATGGCTGATTCTATATGTGAGATGGAGTATGTCATGGCATCTGATACTACAAAAGAAGTTGTGTGGCTACGAAAGTTCATCGACGAGCTAAAAATGGCATCCTCCTTGGATGGTCAGGTTCTGCTATATTATGACAACACTAGAGCCATAGCTCAAGCGAAAGAGTCAAAGGCACATCAGTGCATCAAGCATATTCTGCATCACTACCATCTTATATGAGAGATCGTGAAATGAGGTGACGTTGAGCTTCAGAAAATCGATGGAAAGAAGAACGTGGTCGACCCCTTTACTAAGGCTCTCAAAATCAAAGAATTCGACAATCATAAATGGAAGATGGGTATTCGATACTATTATGAGCGGCTTTAGTCTAAGTAAGAGTTGTTGAAAATTGTATCCTAAAGTCAATCATCTAGGTTGTAGATGGTTGAGCTTATTTATAAATGTACTTAAATTATTATAAATAAATAAAATTATTATCTTGGTATTTTATCACTTTTGTGCATCTTTCTATAATGAACTCTTTTGTGATGAAGTTCTTAGGACTATTTAGACTTGATAAAGAAGGATTTGTCATTTAGTTCTTAAACCCAGTTCACGATCAATTGATTCATTGTTACCTACGACGATAAAGTATCAAGTGTAGGTCATTATGTGCCATAAGTATTTGTTGTCCTGTTAACCAAAAAGTATGGAGATACTGTTATGGCATGCAGATGAAGTGTAGGAATATATTTCACTGAACGTGATCCAACTGCGGAGCTCTCTACTGTCAAGAGTTGCTCACAAAGGATATGGGTATAAATGTCTCTTAGACCTGAGATTACCATGGTGACTTACAAGTAACTCACTACACTTAGGTATCTGACTACTTGAATTTCTAATTCAGTGATAGAAGGCTATTAGGTGCAGTCAAGTACTTGTGAAGTCGGTATGTGAGTAAAGATGAGATAAACCCTTCCAAGTGTTGGAGCAAGTGCATCACTATATTTTAATTTAGCAAACCCTTGGTCGAGGTGGTCCATATGATGGACACTGAATTTTGAAATATACTGTGGATGAATTTTAGGATTGACAGTAAATTCAAGATCATCCTTTGAGCATTGAGATCAAGGAGATGAATTATATGGTAACCATATGCCACAGGTTCATCATTGTTGTATTGCGACTTTTTGACCTATCCAGATGTCAGGTACCATTGCTAGATAGTCACATCGATTGGTATAGAAAATTGGTTTTTGTGCTATCAGCTTAGAATTTGAACCTATGGGGTCACACATAATAGGAGTTTCTATCTGATCTGATGGCTGATCAAGAGTTCCAATGGTCTGGAACTCTATGATCAAGAGTCCTACTAGACTGGAACTCTACCTTTATGGATTCCACTGGATTGGAACTCTATCTTTATGGATCCCACTAGATTGAAAATCAGAGTCTTACTTGTCTAGAACTCTTTGATCAAGAGTTTCACTGGTCTGAGACTCTATGATCGTAAGTTTCATTCATTTGGGACACTGGATTCAAGAGTCCCATTGGTTTGAAACTTTTTAGGAGTTTCATGTTGACGAGACTCTGTTGCCTAGACACCCACCAAATTAGGACTCTATGTTTTTTGAGGATTAATTAGCAATTTGATTATTTATTAGATTAATTTGATTGAGAGATGAGAATTTGATCAAATCTAATTGAATTGGATTCGATTGGGTTTGACCTGAGCAGATTATGAGATGACTTAATCGCTATGGGAGATTTGACCCTGATTTGATCAGGGGCTAGATCTATTTAATTTTTAATTTGATTAGAGTTTTATTAGGTTAGGTTAAGCTTAATTTGTTTGAGTTTAACTTGATCTAATTGGATCTAGAAAATTTGGTTTGGTTGAAACTAATTTAGAAAAGTCAAATGGGTATGAATTTCAAATGTTTTCTCTCCCTACGCCGCCCTCCTTTAACCCTCGCCCTTCTCACGCAAAATTTTGTTTTGCATGAACTTTTTCTATGTTAAAAACTAAAGTGGACACTCTTTTCTTTATCCCTTTGACCTGGTCCAAGGGTGAAGGAGAAAATCTATTTTTCGGATCAAGTTCGTTCAGATCTGATTTGATCAAGAGAAATATTTCAAAAATTTTCTCTTAGATCTAAATCAAATTTGATACATTTTAGATCTAATTTGATAAATCTAATAAAATAAAAATAAATTAAATTAGATTTAATTTGTACCTTATTTCTAGATAATCTAATTATCCTGTGATGATTCTACTGATTACCTGAGGTTCTAGATGTAGCCACATAATCGCATGGCCTCTACTGGTATCCACTTGGGCAAGATCTGGATATCCCCTCCTTCTCGATCTATCCTCCAAAGATCAGATCTAGATCTAATCTTAAAGGTCTTCAAAATAACTTTTGAAGATTCAACGTCGTCTCTTGCAGCAGTGCTGTCTTCTTCCTTTCTTGTCACCATTCTCTTGCCTGGATCGCACCAAATTGGAGCCCAAAATTGTTTGGGCGTGGAGAAGAAAGATAGGATTTGAGGTAGGCATGAAGGAGAGAGGGAGAGAGCAATATGACATGGGCTAAGGGTGAGAGTCTCTCAAAAGCTAGGCACAGACAGGGTTTTTATAGACCCTACTGTGCCATGCAGTGCCACATCATCCCGGCCAATCATGTCTCTTCATGTAATCAGATCTAAATCTGATTAGTGCGATGACATCACCTGATCCAATCAGATGAGAGCCCCTCTCCAACACCCTTAGGTGGCACCAAGACTGGTCAAAGCAGAGTCCCTTGGTACCACCTAGTTTGATTCTAAGAAGTAACCTAGAGTCCCATCTGTATGGGACTCCAGGCATCCCTATCCTTGGGCGCACGCCTTCCTAGGCATGCACCCCCTCCTTTCCTCTTTCTAGCAAGGGGACAAGTCCCTATCTACTTTCCTATGGGTGCATGACACATGGGCAGATATTTAAGTATCAAAGGTCAATGTTTAACTAAAGTCAAAAAACAAGAATTAGCAGGTGATGGAAAATGGCATGTGTTATCTTAAATTTATCTCATAAATTAAGACAATCCTTTTCTGATTTGGACAAGCTTCAGTCAGACCAAGTAAAGGTACCTATGAGCATAAATACATTTATCTTAGTCGAGACAACTTTAATGATTGTAGAAGGAGAACTTTAGGCTCAATCGTGTGCTAGCATGATTTCCATGAACCTAATTGAATCTAATTCAAATCAATTGAACTATGTTAGTCCAATTGATGATATCCAGATCCAAACCCTTATTTATGTGACTTAGGTTCAATTCTGTATGGTAATGGGATATGTTACGATCTCTATCATTAACATCATCGAAACACCCTCCGATGGATCAGAACTTTTTTGATTCAGATAATTAGAATGATCGATCATCCAAATCATTCTAATTGCTTCCAAAATCCACCAATGACACCTAGCAGTATATGGTGGCAACCCATTAGAACTGAAAATGAACCTCTTGGTGCAGTTACATGTGTGATTAACTTCTTCTATCTTGAGCTCCGATCAGATTAGTGTTAAGGTGAACTCGTCAAATCCTAATTTCTTTCATATGATTTAATCATTTGATTCAAATCCGATGTGAAAAACCTAATAGAAACTTTTTCTATTATTTCACTCTGCCATGGCCATGGGCTTATGGACTTGATTCTCATGATCATCATAGGACTGCTCCTCATCTACCGAGGTAGATAGATTCCCTCTTGGTGCAATCTAATTCCTACAATGAACATGCTATAGCCAACATACACCTCAGGGCTCCAAATGGCTAGGAGATTGAGTTATGGTGTAGTCAAACTATAACACCCTTAAGGTGAACTATCGATGCACCTTAGGTCAAAGAACCAGACACACCACTGCAGCTTTAAGCCAGTCATCGATGAGAAGGTAGACTTCCTTATGACTGCTCGAGGTGGTCACTCTCAGTGCCCTCATTCTCTAATGAGTACCTGTACTCTCGCTTCAGTGTCTCTACACCATAGACTCAAGACTCATCTACTATAAAGAAATGATTGTACACCAACCTTCTGGATCAATCACCATCCTCATGATGATCCTACGGTCGGAAGCATTTTATGAGTTAATAATGAAAATTCATGTCTTAAATTTTCAACTCTTGAAAATAAGAATTATTATTACCATTAACTCAAGGGATGTATCACAGACACTTTAAATACACATTGTGATAGAAAATAATTTATTTTATTATTTATAGTTAAAATTATAATTTTGCTCTTAGAAGTGTATTACAAGTGTCAGCCAATTCTGGCTTCTAGGGCACACATATCTAACAAACTCCCACTTGACCTAAAGCCAATTGGCTACAAATCTAAGTCCCATCTTCTCAAGGTGGGCTTCGATCTTCTGCTGGCCCAACGACTTTGTAAGTGGATCTGCCGCATTATCTGTGGAGTCGACTCTCTTGACCTCGACATAATCCTTCTCAAGGTAATCGCGGATGAGGTGGTATCGCCGCTCGATGTGCTTGGATTTTTGGTATGAGACCTCGGCTCCTTAGCAAGGGCTATGGCGCCATTATTATCGCAGTATAGAGGAATGGCATCTGATGGCATCACTCCAATCTCTACGGTAAACTTCTTGTACCAGAATGCCTCCTTCACTAGCTTCTGACGTAGCGATGTATTCTACTTTCATGGTGGAATCTGCTATCACTGTCTGCTTAGAACTCTTCCAACTGACAGCACCACCATTACACACAAACAGACTCTCAGATGTCAACTTTCGATCATCTACATCGGACATAAAATCCGAGTCTGTATATCCCAGGACTTGGAGTTCTCCATTACCAAAGACCAACAACATATCCTTAGTTCTTCTCAAGTACTTAAGGATACATTTCACAGAAGTCCAGTGTTCTTCATCTGAATTCGACTGATATCTGCTCGTGACACTCACAGCATGGGCTATATCAGGTCATGTACATAACATGGCATACATGAGGCTCCCTATTGCTGAAGCATAAGGGATCTTGCTCATGCGTTCTATTTCCTCAGGTGTGCTAGGGCACATCTTCTTGGAAAGATGAATGCCATGTCTGAAGGGTACCAAACCCCTCTTAGAGTTTTTCATGCTAAACCTCTTTAGCACTTCCTCTATGTACATCTTCTATGAAAGTCCTAGCATCCTATTCGGTCTATCTCTATAGACCTTAATTCTTAGAATATAGGATGCTTCTCCTAGGTCTTTCATGGAGAATTCTTTGGATAACCACATTTTAACTATGGTCAATATGGAATATCATTCCCAATAAGGAGGATATCATCCACGTACAGTACGAGGAAGATAATAGTGCTCCCACTGATCTTTTTGAAATACATGGTTCCTCCTCATTTTTGATGAAAAGAGAAGAGAGATGACTCTTAAGGAAAATGTCTGCGTCCAACCCATGGCACGTATCCTGAACAACACATAGACTAACCAGACCCAATTATAAAGATTGGCTCAGGAACTACAAAATCATTTTGGATTCTAAGAAGTTAACCCATGTATTGGATCAGGACCCTCCCACTTTACCAGTCCATCCATCCACTGAACCGAGAGCATCTCTGAAAAAATGGATAAACGAAGATAATAAGATCAGATATTATATGTTGGGCTCGATGTCTGATGAGCTCCAGTGCCAACATGAAGATATCGGGACTACTCGTCAAATGTTGGCTCACCTATAAGAGATGTTTGGTGAATAGAGTCATGCAGCCAAGTATCAAGTCATAACTTTTTAAGGCTAAGATGCACGATGGGTAGTCAGTCCAAGATCACTATCTAATGATGATCAAGAACTTGGAAGAGCTTGAGAAGCTCGATGTGAAGTTAGACTTGGATCTGCAGAATGATGTTATTCTGCAATCCTTGACTGATGCATATGGGCAATTCATCATGAATTACCACATGCATAAACTTCAAAATTCCTTGGCCGAATTAATGAACATGCTGGTCACCGTTGAGCTTTCTATGAAAGGTTCTAAAGGCTCAATTCTTGCTATGGAATGGACTTCTTCCAAAAGAAAGTCTTCTGGAAAGAAAAAAAAGTCTACAAAAAAGCAGAAGATGAAAGGAGCAAACAAGAAGATGGCAGAGCTGAAGAAGAAGGCCGCTGTCAAAGAAAATTATTTCCATTGCAACAACGACGGCCATTAGAAGTGAAACTGTCTTACTTACCTGGCCACCCTGAAGAACAAGAAGGAAGGTCCTTCTGGAGGTATGCTCGTTATTGAGTCTAATCTTATGGTTTCTTCTGCATCCCATTGGATGCTTGACTCTGGTTCTAGTGCTCATCTGTGCACTTCCATGCAGGATCTTAAGGATAGCAGGAGGCTGAGGGATGGAGACATGATCCTACGCATCGAAAATGGAGCAAGAGTTACTGCAGTGGCCGTGGGAACATACCCTCTTCGATTACTATCTGGTTTAGGCTTAGTTTTGAAAGACTGTTATTATGTGCCTGCAGCTAGCAAGAATTTGATTTTTGTTTCATGCTTAGCACTAGAAGGCTATGTGATTACCTTCTTTAAGGACCATTATAATATTCTTTATGAAAGAAATAAAATTGCGAATAGTTTCCTTATTAACGGTCTTTATCAGCTACATATTAATGTATCTATTCTAACTATCAAGCAAAATGTGAATGCCAACACCTAGGGATAGTCCAAACGATAGGTATCTATGGCACCTGAGATTAGGTCATATAGCAGAAGATAGGATCAACAAATTAGAGAAAAATGGGCTATTGAGTCCATTGACTTTTGAGTCATATCCAACTTGTAAATCTTGTCTTCAAGGCAAAATGACTAAACTCCTTTTTGCAGGACATGGGGAAAGGGCCACAGATCTCCTTGCCCTAGTACATACTGATGTGTGTGGCCCATTTGATGTACCAACGAGCGATAATTTTGTCTACTTCATTACCTTTACTGATGATCTGTCTAGGTATGGGTATGTGTATCTTATGAGACACAAGTCTGAAGCTTTTGAAAAGTTTAAAGAATTCAGACATGAAGTAAAAAAATAATAGAAAACCCATTAAGGTTCTTCGATCAGATCAGGAGGTGAATACCTTAGTCAGAAATTCCTAGACTATCTCAAGAAAAATGGCATAGTCTCTCCAATGGACTCCACCAAGAACACTTAACTAATGGTTTCCAGAACGAAGAAACGGACTCTATTGGATATGGTCAATCCATATGAGCTTCACAGACCTTCCTAATTTCTTTGAGAACAATTATTGTTAACTTCAATTTTCTACTAATAGGGTTCCTCTAAAACTTCCTACCATCCGTATGAGATATGGCACGGTAAGAAACAAGTCTGAGTCATCTCAGAATTTGAGATTGTCCGCTCAATGTCAAAAGACAACAAGCAGATAAGTTAGAGTTTAGGTCCTTACGGAGCTCATTCATAGGACATCCTAAAGAGTCATTAGGATACTATTTCTATTCATTCTAGAAGACTACAATGTGATTGTGAGTCGACATGCCATCTTTCTTGAAAAATAGTTTATTCAAGATAGCGGCATTGGAAAGCAGATTAAGCTTGAGAGAAAATCTCACAAGTACATGAGCTAAGGAACCAATGGAACAAATCAGGTGAGCCAATAAGAATACTACCTCCTCATCTAGATCGGAAAGAATTTCCCATCCCCTAAAAGATACTTAGGTATATTTCAGAGAAGATAGAGAAAATTATTCCTCGTAGGTAATAATGCTCATGGTGATGATCCTAAAACCTACAATGAGTGATATCAGAAATCGACTTCCGAGAAATGGCAGAGGCAATGCAGTCAGAAATTGACTCGATGCACTCAAACCAGATTAGACTTGCCACAGATAGTTGTAAGTACTTTGGTGTATGAATCTAAAGAATATAGTGCAGATATGAAAATTGAGACTTAGAGTAAAAGATAAATATAATAGTAAACATGTGAAGATTATATTGAGAGATCTACCTTTTCCCACAGTGCTATGCAAAATCATCATAAACCTCCACATTGCTTGCCATTGAGCCTATTTCAATTATGAAATATGGCAAATGGAATGGAAAATGGTATTCTTAAATGGATATCTTGAGGAAGATATCTATATGGAATAGCCGCTAGTTTCACATCCAGTGATATGATCAATAAGGTATCGCAAGCTACAAAGATCCATATATGGACTTAAGCAAGCATCTCGGAGCTGGAACACTCGTTTCAATAATGTGATCAAAACATTTGGAACCGTGTGTCTTCAAAAAGGTCAGTAGGAGCGCTGTTGTCTTCCTAGTATTGTATGTGGATGACATCCTCCTTATTGGAATGATATTCCCATTTACGACAGTAAAATATGGGTTGTCAAGAATTCTCCATGAAAGACCTAGGTGAAGCATCCTTCATTCTAGGATAGGTCTATAGGGATAGACCAAATAGGATGCTAGGACTTTCACAAAAGATGTACATAGAGAAAGTACTAAAGAGGTTTAGTATGGAAAACTCTAAGAGGGGATTAATACCCTTCAGACATGGTATTTATCTTTCCAAGAAGATGTGTCCTAGCACACCTGAGGAAATAGAATGCATGAGCAAGATTCCTTATGCTTCTGCAATAGGAAGCCTCATGTATGCCATGCTATGTACACAACCTGATATAGCCCATGCTGTGAGTGTCATAAGCAGATATCGTCAAATCCAGGTGAAGAACATTGGACTTCTGTGAAATGTATCCTTAAGTACTTAAGAAGAACTAAGGATATGATGTTGGTCTTTGGTAATGGAGAACTCCAAGTCCAGGGATACACAGACTTGGATTTCATGTCCGATATAGATGATCGAAAGTCAACATCTGAGAGTTTGTTTGTGTGCAATGGTGGTGCTATCAGCTGAAAGAGTTTCAAGCAAACCGTGACAGCAGATTCTACTATGGAAGCAGAATATATCGCTGCATCAGAGGCTGCGAAGGAAGCATTTTGGTACAAGAAGTTTGCTGCAGAAATTGAAGTAATGCCATCAGATGCCATTCCTCTATACTGTGACAACAATGGCGCCATAGCCTTTGCTAAGAAATCGAGGTCTCACCAAAAATTCAAACACATTGAGCGGCAATACCACCTCATCCACTATTACCTCGAGAAAGATTACGTCGAGGTCAA